>JAADWV010000233.1:0-47318 GCA_023336295.1 Pythium folliculosum
CTGCTGGAGCATCGGGTAGTTGAGCGCCGGCAGCGTGCCGTACACGAGGCCGACGCCGACGTACTGGATGAGCACGCCGATGTAGTCCTTGCTCCAGATGTCCGGGCGGCCGCCGGCGCGGAGCGCGCCGCCCTCGAGGTCGGCGCCGGGCGTCTTGCCGTCCACGTAGCCGTCCTCGCCGTGGAGATGCTTGGTAGCGGAGGAGACGTACGAGACGCGCTCGGCGAGGTCGCCGGCAACAGCGGTGGCGGCGGGCATGGGCTTCTCGGGATCTCTGGCGGAAGGGGGCACTTGGGTCTTGATTACCTGCGGCGCAACGACAGTCCATCTCATTGGGGGGATGCACGCTGGTGAGAATTCAGTCACCCACAAACGCCTTTGCAGTATCAAATGCTCGCGTCCAGTTCTTCCCGCCGGAAGGAACGGCGGTCCCCGCGATTGTGGGTGAGCAAAGTAAAGCAGTTTGACCACCCACAATCGCGGGTGCCCGCTCCGGGCCCAAGATCAGTGGCACCTGTCTCAGTGGCAGGCGACCGGTGCATGATTCGACGGCTCATGCAGAAGCGTCGAGCCCCACGAGCAAGATCCTCATGACCCCACATCACGGAGTGCGTCCACCGCTATCGCAATCTGAACAAGACGGTTGGATGAGCTTTAAAGCCGGCGCGGGCGCTGGGAGACCGGAATTCGCCCACCTTTCCCGTGGCTCGCCAACGACATTCAGCCATGGCTCCATCGCCAGTCTCGGCCTCTGACGGACACCCGGTCTTGCTGGAGGCCTCGTGTGGGATCCTCACGGTTCCCGCTTCGCCCGATGGTATATTCGAGTTCAGTACGCTGGGATGGGAACCAAAGCACCACATCATCATCGTCATCACTCGCGGTCCCAGCGCCAACACCGACGCGTGGAGAGGGCCTGCTCGCTCACTCGTACAAGGGCCCCTTTTCCATGGGAGATGGAGCAGCAGGGAGCGCAGGTCAGCCCAACGCTTCAGTTGGTCGAGGCGGTGCACCCGGTATTTGGCTCTTCGCTCCAAGAGCTCGAGCCTGACATGGGCTCCCGCATCCTGACAGCTTCGTTGTGGGGCAATACTGTGCGAAACACAAGACTGTTGGTATATGGTGTGACAGTGCACCAACATCGTTCGGAAGGCTCCGGGCTGCGGCCGTTCCTGGTGGACCCGCGACAGCTCGGTGCAGTGGTCGAGAGCGTGTTGTGATCCTCGCGGTGCCCGTTATCAACGACGGTACGCGCTTCGACAGCGTTGGTCTGGAATCCAGCGTTTGTCTGGGATCCAGACTCTGGATCCCCTCGCGTATCTGCGTGTTGTATGCAGACACTCGGCTGAGGAAGATTTCCGGTTCCACTTTGATGTCCAAAACCAATAAGTTAGTCGCAAGAAAACGCGAATCGGGGTGATATATCATAGTCCCCCAAATCGCATCTCGCATGAACTTTGGGAATATACACCCACAGCGAAGTGGCCAAGCGAGTCCGAGCGACCAGACCCACCGGCTAAGAATACAATTGCTATTCGTTGCACAGCTCCCATATTTATGTTGGGTACACGGCTCCTGGTCAAAGCCTCTTCCGCCTCCAGGCGTCTGGTGTCTGACGACGAGCAGACCCGGACTTTCGAGGGTGATGACAGCGCCCGACCACCTCACCGCGCGAGTGCTCGCGGCAGCCTCGGCCGTCGCGCCCGCACAGGGCCGGTACTCCCCGCAGAAGTTCCTCGCATTCCACGAGTACGCCAGTCGCGCGAGCGTGTGGCGTGTCGTGCGCGTGATCATGGTGACGCCGCTGCTCGGGCTCGTCGCGGCGCTCGTACCGGCGCTGATCCCGCTGGCGCCGCTCCGCGAGGGCCCGACACCGGCGTTCTACGCGCACGTGTGCGTCATGATGATGTTCGTCGGCTGGGGGTCCATCATGCCCGTGATCAAGGTGGCCGGCGTGCCAACCTCCATCTACTCGGCCCGCGAGGCCGTCGTCGTGAGCGTGGCCTCGGCCGTGGTCCACACCGCGCTACTCTCGCCACTGTGCATGCACTGGCGCTTCCCTGTGCCGTTTATGTGGATCATCGGCGCGAGCGTGTGGACCGGCACGATGTTGCTCACGCACGTGCTCGTGCTACGCGCCAAGTGCTGGCGCACCGACCATCTCGTGAACGCTATACGCACCAACCAGACCGGCTTCGCGCTCGAGCTGCTCCAAGTGTACCTGTACCCGGCGATCTCGATTCTCTTCGACCACGTGAACGAAGGCTACCAGATCGTGATCACCATGGCGTTCCCGTTCGTCAAGTACGTGCTCAAGAAGGTCCTCAAGCGCACGACGCGCCACTTGCAGGACCAGCACGCCGTCGTGGTCATCGCGGCCGTCGAGATCTGTTCGTCCATGTACCAGTCGATCGTGCTCCAGACGACGCCGTCCCGGACGGCGATAGCCATCATCATGGGCCTCGACGTGCTCCAGGGGCTCCACTCGATCCGATACATGCTCGATTCCCACCGCGTGCGCGGCGTAGCTCGTCGCGACGTGGTGCCCGCCGCGCTAGAGATCCTGCGCCGCGAGTTCGGCTCGGACGTGGACGTGGTGGAGAAGCCCCTACCAAACGCCACGATCCTCCCAGCCCCAGTCGTTCACGTCAAGCCACGCGAGCCGCAACCAATGTCCAAGCGCGACCACCAGACCGTGCAGAGCGCGCTCCAGCTCCTCCACGACGCCGAGACCATCGTGTTGCTCGAGTACTTTGAGGTGATCGTGCCGCTGATCAACTGCGCGTTCGTCGCGATCGCCGCCCACCTGCCCGAGGCGTTTTACAACCTGACCATCGCGCGCTTCTACCACAACACAGCGCGGCTGGCAGCCGCCGTGGGCTCCATCTTCCTCTACTCGACGCTCCAGGCGGCCTCGTGCCTCGTACTCCACTTCGTGCTGCGGCACCGGTACGGTCTCTCGGCGTCGTACGTCTTGGGCTTCGTGCTCGAGCGCCACCGCGAGGCCATCCAGGCCAAGATGGTCGCGTGGCTGCCCATCATCCTCCACTTTATGACCGCGCACTACGGCACCGACTTTACCTTCTCGTTCGAGTTCCATACCTGGGACCAGTGGTAAAGAAAATCAATAACTCCCTCTCCTTGGATCGGCGAGCTGCCTGCGCTTTCCCCAACCGAGTTGACTCATGCTTGACATGACTCCCCTGACCTCACATTGGCTTCAGTGGCTTGGCGTCGCCTAGAATAGCCGTCATCTTGGCAGAAATCAGCTCATGCTCGCGCGCCCTGAAACGTTAGGCAACACCACTGACCGGCGTCGCTGCTTTTTGTCTCCCGCGAAGCCCCTGCGATGACGGCGCGCAGCCGCTTCTCCGTTGATAAAGCCCAGCGCTTCCTCGCGTACTCGCGCGCGACCTCCGTACGACGCCAATCCGCCGTAGTGTGTCTCTTCCCCGCTCCCGGGCTGCTCGTCGCGTTGCTGCTCTCGCTCGTCCCGCTTCAGCACCCGGCGCTCCGCGCGTCTAACCAATGGGGCTTCTTCACACAAGTGTACGTGATCAACTGGCTCTGGATGGTCAGCGGCATGGCCCAGGCGCGCGCCTTCTCGGCGATCCCGCATACAGTGTACCCAACGCGCGCAATCGTCTGGATCGCGACGATCGCCGCCGCTCCATGCGTGGCTGTGTACTTCCTGGTCGGCTGCCTGTGGCGGTTCCCCGTGCCGTTCTTCCCGATGGCCACGCTCGTGCCGTTCATGATCTTTCTCGTGGGTGCCCACGCGGCCATCTTCCGAGGCGGGCGACTCCCGGCGGCTATCCGTGCTCAGCTGCGCGTGTACCTGCCGTCGCTCGGGATCCAGGTCGCGCAGCTCGTGATTTACCCGCTATACTCAGCACTGTTCGTGGCGGCCAACGACTGGCAGCAGCTGCTGCTCGTGCTGCTCTTCCCGGGGATCAAGCACGCGCTGCGGCGCGCGCTCTTTATCGCGTCCCGCCACGCACGCGACTGCGCCAAGGTCGAGGCCGTGGGCGGCGTCGAGATCAGCGCGTCCATCTACCAGGCCTTGATCATGCAGACCACGCCGGCCGCGTGGGTCACAGTGATGATCATCGCGCTGGACGTGCTGTTCGGCGTCGTCGCGATCCGGCGGTACATGGATCGAACCGCCGCGTGCCCCACACACGAAATCCTCGCGAGAACGACCGAGATGCTGGAGAAGACTGCGATCCGGAACGACGAGTTCCTGAGGGTGGAGACCCACGCAACCGTCCAACTCCACACCGTGAAGGCTGTATTCAACGCCATAATCCCTGGAGGCCGCGGTAAACCTGCCGTCGTCCACGTGGTTCCTTCACACAATCGGACGCCTTCCAAAGCCAACAGCGATAAGCTCACAGTCATGCACGCGCTCGAGATGCTGCAGGCGGCCGAGACGATCTTGCTGGTTGAGTTCTTGGAAGTTATCGTGCCCGTCGCGACCGCGCTCTACCTGGCCGTCGCCTCGCAGCTCGCGTCGGCCAAGTACAATGTCAAACTGAGACCGTTCTCCGAGGATCCGGCGTCGCTCGCGCCGGCCCTCGCGAGCGTGCTGCTGTACACAGGCCTCCAGGGGATCACGTTCCTCGCCTTCTGCGTGGTGATGCGCGTTCGCTATGGTCTGTCGGCGCTGACGCTGCTCGCGTTTTTGCTCGAGACGCATGCGTGGTCGCTGCAGGGCAAAGCCGTGATGTGGCTGAGCGGCACGGCCGCGCTCCCGGTAGTCCACTACGGTGAGCAGAGCAGAGCGCAGAGGCAATCCTCGTACCCGGATTGTTCACGTTGTTGCCTTATTCTTGGTGTAGGCATGGACTTCTCCTTCCAGTTCGTATATGCGTGAAGCTCCGTCGGTTCGCCTAAGAGAGAAAAGCGAGTTCCGCGGCGACTCTGAGAACTGATCAGCGAGCTGATGGATCGATACTCGAGTGGCTGACACAACCCCCAGCAGTGAGTGATGTTGATAGAGACGGAAGCGTCTAATACAGATCAATATGAGGGTCTGGTCAGCGTCCTTCTATGCACAACTCCACTTGAACAGGTGATCGGTCACCTCCAAGGACCGATGGTCCGGCCCTATGCCGGACCACCAGCCTTTCGCTGGCGCTTGGTCACCTCGCGCCACGTGGCCTGCGCCCGCTGTGACTTTCGAGGTCAGGCTTTTGGACGCCGATGTAGACTTCACAACGTCTAGAAACCCGACAACCAAACCAAACAGGAACAGGGGTCGACCTCCCGGCGAGACCCACCACCATGATGCGCTCAAATGTCCGCATCTCCGCCATCTCACTCTTCTCCGTCGTTCAGCAGCGCGCGCCACTGGCCCTGTGGGCTCGCCGTCGTCCGCAACATGTGCAGATCCAGCACCGCGATGCGCGCTTCCTCGGTGAGCTCGACGCACGCGCGCGCGTACGCTCGGGCCTCGGCGTCCGAGCGGTCCAGTGGACCGCAGTGGGCCAGGCGCTGCCGCACGGCGTCGTCCACGGGGGGCGGCGCGATCAGTAGCAGGTCCGCGAGCACGCGCCACGGGCGGAGATTCGCTCTCGGTGGACGTCAACAACTTCTCGACGAGCGAGCTGTGCTTGGTGGGCATGATCGCGATCATGGACCCGCCGCATGACGACGCGCCCGAGGCGATCTCCAAGTGCGAGGACTTGGGCGTGAAGGTGTTTAGTTCACGGGCGACCATCCACTGACAGCGCTGGCGATCGCGTGCGAGATTGTTCTGCCCACGTGATCGCCTACCTGTCGATTACGGAATTCGCGCAGATCCTGCCCGTGGACTGGATCGTGTTGGCGCGCACAAGCTCGAGATCGTAGGACCAGGTAGGAGCTGGGCGAAGTGGTCGATGTCACTGACGCGAGGACTCAAGCAGGCGGACGTGGGCGTCGCGAAGGGCAAGAACGGCAGCGACGTCGCGCGCGAGGCCGCCGACATCGTGCTGATGGACGGCAACTTTCCGTCGCTCGAGACGCGGTCATGGTCACGCACAAAATCTTCGTCAAAGCGCCTGGGCTGCGCCGAGACACTCGGCTCTACGCCGCTGGTCGCGACGGATAAGTCCGGTGGATCAGCTCGTCATCGAGACCGACGACGTCAACTACATCACCAGCGACGTGGTCAATGCTATACTGACGCTCTGCGACCGCTGAATGCCGGACTCGAAGGCCGAGAGCGAGCCCCAGCCCAAGACGGCGCGCAGACCCCACAGTATTCATGCCCGAAGGTGCGCAGCCGCCACAGTATTCATGAAGGACGGGCCGGGAAGTCATCATCACCAAGCGTAGCTCGTTCATCTGCGCGCGATATGTCGTCGTAGGCGTGTTGGGGCGGCGCGCAAGCCCGCAAGCGCTGCGTGGCGGCCCCACGCAAACGCGCCGTCGCCGTCGCCGTGGACGAGATGGTCGCATGGCAGAGACCAGCGTTGTCGTCGCCGGGCTCCGGGGTGCCGCGGCAGGTGGCCCTGAAGGCCCCCGGGCTGGGTCATCTCCCCAGACGTCCCCCTCTCCTACGAGCCTCTCGCGCATGAGCGCCTCTCGCGTTTGAGCGCCTCGTCCAGGTACCCGTTCTCGCCGGCGGTGGGTGCGTCGGCTTCTACCAGGGCGACGTCTCCAAGCTGCTCGACGACATTGCGGCGTTGCACCCGACGGGACTCGCGGGCGTGCCTCGTGTGTGTTTTAGCGCATCCACGGCCGCATCCTGCCGCGTGTAGAAAGTGCCGGCGGCCTCAAGCAGCGGATCTTCAACCACGCGTTCGAGTCCAAGCGCGCGCACCTCGCGGACGGATACGTACACCACAAGCTCTGGGACGCGCTCGTGCCAACATTCAGCAGCTCGTGGGCGGGCGCTTGCGTGTGATCATCAGTTCGTCGGCACCGATCACACAGGCCTGCCGCAAGCTCCCCCATGTCGTGTATTCGTGTCCGGTCGTGGAGGCTTACTGGCTCACCGAGACGGGCGCCACCACGACCATGAGCTCGCCGGCGTTCCGCCAGGGCCCGCACGTTGGCGGCCCCATGGTCGTGGTGCAAATGTGCCTCCACGACGTGCCAGAGATGAACTACACGATCAATGATAAACCGGCGGCGCAGGCTGGTGCGCGCGTAGCTGAGCCTGCGATGCCACGATGTCGCGCTCGAGTCGCTGCCTCTCCTCATTGCGTCGTAAAAACGTGGATTTGCGCAGCCCACGTGCCCAGGCAGGTTGTCTCTGCACTGCAGCAAACACGTTGACGTTGGCCCCGCCCACGCCCACGCCAAAGACAACCGTTCTACCATCAGCCACCGCCCGCCGCCGCCGACAAACGCAGCGCCCGTGACGGCCCCCACCAACGACGACGATGACCCCTCCGCCAGTCGGCCGTGTTCTCATTTAGCAGTGCTCGACCAGCGCCAGCAATCGCCAGTGCTGTCGTTCACGACCCCATGGCCGCCACCGCCGTCGACCACTGGGCCGGAACTGCAATGAGGGTTGCGCCTGTGTGGCTAAGGTAGCGTAAACAGGAGACCTCCCGCTACCAAATATTTGATCGTTGGATTATCATTTGTACAATTTGTTGGAAATGATGTAGTGGAAGAAGCTGGAGCACATGAGGATGCAACAGAAGCCTCTGGTGAACATGAGCACGTGCACGTCACTTCGACTTCAACTCATACCAACATGCATCTGGCGCATGTTACGCGAATGTACTGTTACCCGAATGTTGCAGGAGCAGCCCTCCGCACAGAAGAAAACTCATCTATCTTAGTATATTTTGCCCTCTGACCATCGATGGCCTCAGTCCCCGCAGATCCGGCCCTGTACATAGAATGACGCTGACCTGACCGTCATTCGGACCTGTATTAGTCACAACCCCCAGTGTCGTGCGAGGCGCCTGACATGAAACAACTAACTGCGATAGCGCGTCGAGGTATGGTGGACGCGCCGGCTCCACCATTGTGGGCTAGAAGACAAGTCTTCCTCGACCCGCTTCAATCGCTCTCGGGCCATGACCCCCGTCAGCTGCGTCGTGTAGTTAGTTGCCTTGCGGGTTCACTCCGAGATCGAACAAACCGGCGAGTTGGGGGTGTGACCACGCGAAACCCGTGGCCACCACGCGCTTGCGAACGGTGGCCGAGCGCTGGTCGACGGCTGTGCGGCGGTGGAGAGCGAGCGAGTGAGCGAGATCTCGACGGGTCCGCCCACTCGACGGCGAGAATGTGCACGTTGGGAAAGTCCAGCGACGCACCCGACGACACCGACACGCTGGACGTTGGTGACGCCAGCGACAGCAGCGGAGACGAAGACGACGACGACGACGACGACCGAGACGCGGCGCGAAGGCGGTTCCGGGGAAAGCAAACCCATGCTGGCTTGGGAGGGAAAGGAAACGGAAACTTCAACTGCAGGCATCCGGTTTTGTTGGCGTTGGCATGCGGAGTTGGCGGCGGAGTGTTGGTGGTGGCATTTCTCGTTGGCGCGTGATTGGGTTGTGTTGGGCAGATTCCAACAAACTGTGCGTCGGTTCTTAACGGTTTCGTGGCTGATAACTCAGAATAGCCAGCTAACGCCTTTTCTGGGTCCGCTCAAGGACGAGATGGCAGCACGGCGTCATGCCACCGCGTGGCGCGATCAGTCGCTCGGAGAACGCGCGATTTCCAGCGATCTCCATCACGTTCTCGAGCGTCCCAACCCCGTGAACGGGTGAGACGGGAACACGATGGATGAATGGATGGGGGATGAACGCGCGCACGCGTTCTCGAATGGGCCTCATTGACCGCTCGCATTGATCCTCTGCCGCCATGACCTCCGGCCAGGCCGCCTACACCGTCGTCGTGCTGCCCATGCTGCCGCTCGGCGCGCCCATGGGCGCGATGGTCTTCCGCCGTCTCGACCCGGCCGCGCCGTTCGCGACGCTCGAGCGTCTCATCCAACGCCGCCTCGCGCGGTTCACTCCGGCCGACGCCGAGAATGTCCAGTTGTTTCTGTACCGCGTGGATCTCCGACTCGACATGTTCCCCGGCCAAACGTCATGGCGCTTCATGGCGACGATGCCGCTCTCTCAGCTGATGGAGTTCTTGAAGCGTCCAGCGCCGTTTAGCGGTCCGCGCGACGTGCCGCTGAGCGACTGCCTCGCGAACGCCCCGGACATCACAACGCCGCAGGAGCCGCTGCGTGTGGTCCACTGGATCGCCGAGATCGTCGAGGGCGTCCCTCGGTGCAACCGACCGTGCGACCGATTCGGTGACCACCGGCGACTGCTTGAACTGGCGGATCTCGACGCGTTTGCGAGTCTGGAGTCATTCCTCTCGACACCTCCAGTGCCACTCGCGCGGGTGCCCCCCAACGACGCCGCAGCCTCGATGTCGTCACGTCCGGCGTCGCTGCCTCCACAGGCTCCGTATTTCCTCACCAACATCCCAGCAATTGCCCGGCTCACACTGCCCGAGAACAAGCTATTCGTACGGCCGGTGTCTCTCAAGCTGCTCGATGAGATCCTCAGAGATCTGCCGGACAAGAAGCGCTGTGTGTACGTGGCGGCCACCGCTGGCGCGGGCAAGACGGCGTTCCTTTGGGTTGTGCTCCACGCGCTGTGTCAACGCGGGCGCACGCTCTGTGGGCAATACATCGCGCCGCCAATGGATATTGTGCTCAACGTCCCCGGGTTGTTTGTGCTGATTGACACGGCTGACGAGGTGTTTACGGGCCCCCGACACCAGTGTTTCCGCTTCGAGCTGATGAAGAAAGAGACGCTCTACCTCGCCGATCTCGCTCGTGGCCGCCGCGTGCTGCGGGCAGACCATTTAAGTGCAACTCACACGGTGGACGGGGATACTTGTTCGTTTATCGGCTACGCGTCGCGTATTCTCATTACGCGGCCTCATCCCCTTCCCCAGTATCGCACCACTACATACAAGGAATGTGTGGTGAGGCTGCTGCCTCCGTGGAAAAACTGCGAGCTCGAGTTGTGTCGCCGCGTGTGCTTCCCTGCGCTGGACAGCGCACTGCTCGTCGCGCGTATCGAGTACTGGGGCCACCAGCCGCTGTGGACACTTACGATGGATCCGGCAGAGGGCGACGGCGAGAAGCGTTTCCTGGCCATGGTCCACGATCCTGCCTGGCTCGCTCGGATCGACGACATTGCCATGTGCAACTACACGCGGAGCATGGCAGCGTTCCGCGACGACGCAACGTATCTCCTCGTGCTTCATCCACCGCCACGCTGTGAGTACCGTGACTTCGATTGCTGGGATTTTTGTTGGTGCTCGCCTGCTGTGTGCGCGACGAACAACGAGTGCTACGAGTACATCTAGAAGGGGAGCGAACCACACGTCTTATGCGAAGAGCTATCGTCGGGATGAATTAGACCATACGGAAGCCGCAAATCAGCAGTGACCACAAGCGTCGCCACCGAAGCTCACTCGGGGACCATCGAATGCCGTAAAATGAAGTCATGCAATCGAAAGTATGTATCGTTTTCTATCTTGAAGACGAAGGCGAACTGATGTGGCTCAAAAGTCGATTGAAGGGTGATGAAAGAAGAGAAGAGAAAAGGGAGGAAAAAGTGCCTCGTCCCACTCAGCCAGCCCTTCCCTTCCCCGCTCACTTCATCATCTTGTTCCTTCACAACACCATGGCCTTGGTGACGGCAGCCACGCCCCCGCAGCAACCGTCGGGCTTTGTCGTCACAGTGCTGCCCATGCTCTCACTGGGTGCCCCTATTGGCGTCGTCGTCTTCCGCGATCTCGATCCAATGTCGCTGTTTCATGAACTCTCCAACCGCATCCGCAGCCACCTCCAATCGCTCGCGACAACAGTCGATGGCCACACCAACACCATTCACGTGTACCTCTACCACGTGGATTTGCGTCTCGAATCGATTCCCAACCAGACGTCGTGGCACTTCCTCTCGACAACGCCGCTAAGCCAGCTCATGCACCACTTTGGGTACCCGGCACCGATGAGGGTCGCGTACGGAACGACTATCCGCGACTGTCTGGGCGGCGCGACCGACATTACGGATCTGCACGATCCGCCACGGGTGATCCACTTGGTCGCGGAGGCCGTGGAAGCAGTCCATGCGTCGCACCTACCCGTCCGATACAATCGACACCGCCAGCGACTCGAGGTCGCGAATCCCGTCATGTTTGCGCAGCTACAGGCGTTCCTTAGCTCGGCACCCGAGGCGATTCCCAGGCGATCTTCCGCTCGCTTGGCCACCGCTCCACCGACCACGTCACCCCACCGCGCGCCACCTTTCGTGCTCTCCAACGTCCCCGCGGTCGCTGGGTTGACGTTGCCCGAGAACAAGTTGTTTGTTCGAAAGGCCGATGAGAAGTTGCTCAACGAGATCTTGGCGGACCTGCCTGACAAGAAGCGCTTTGTCTACGTCGCAGCGACAACCGGCGCCGGCAAGACAGCGTTCCTCTGGATCATTCTGCACACGCTCTGCCGTCGTGGTCGGTCGACGTGCGGCACACGTCTCGCTCCCCCCATGGACATTGTGCTGGACGTGCCCGGCTTGTTTGCGCTGATCGATACGGCGGGGCAAATATTCACGGGATTGCGCGGCAAGTGTTTTGTGATCGAGATGATGAAGAAGGAGACTCTCTACCTAGTGGATCTCGCACACGGCGACCACAGGGAAGTGTCACGCCCGCCAGGGATGTCCTACTGCTACGAGGATGATGACGATAGTGAAGACTACGAGGCCAGTCACCAAGACGGCCACCGCTTCACGCACGTTGGATATCCCTCGCGTATCCTCATGTGTTTGCCTCGCCGCTACGTCGAGTTCATCGTCGGCCAGCGCGACAAGTTCGATGTCCGCTTGCTGCCGCCGTGGAGCTCGCTCGAACTCGAACTCTGTCGTCGCGTGTGTTTCCCTTCGCTCGAGCCGTCTCTGCTTGCTGCCCGCATCAAACTATGGGGTCAGCAGCCGCAGTGGACGCTCGCACTAGACAAGGCTGAAGGTGTGGGGGAACACATGCTTGTGGACCGACTCCGGGACATTAATTGGCTCGCCCAGATCATGGAAGTGGCCTTTGACAATTTCATTGTGCAGCCGCAGCTAGACGACGTGACGCGGCTGCTGGTACTGTGCCCGCCGTACTGTGTGAAGCGAACGTGGCAGGATCGCCCCGAATGGTGGAGCTTTGACTGGTGCTCGCGCAGAATTCGCGACGCCGTGCTTCAGCGCGTGCTGGACCTGTACCACGGATCTGATCAACTACCTCCTGTTCTCCAGCACGGAGCAATATACTACATGAAGGCGATCCGCTGGATTCGGTTGCGTGAGGGTGAAATAGTTCGCAGTTAGGCATGATGCGTTTTTAAACTATCATGCCTAACTGCGATATCTCACATTCTAGGGTATCTGTTATCGTACACATCGTATTACTTCGAGGTACTATGTTGGAGAAACGGTGCGATATGTTACAGGAATTGTAGTGCTCTATCTCTATCTCTCTCGTCTAGGAGGTTCATGTCGACTACTGACTCAGTGGTCGTCATTTGGAAGGTTCTGGATTCGCTCGTTGCCTGTCGTTGAGGTTGATGCACAGCGCGTACTGCTGGATGGGAAGTGGCTCTTCACTCTCGCTTCTGTTGGTAAACCGCTGCGCCTTGAATGTCTTAAAACGGTGTTCCGGGACAACGAAGTAGAATTCAACATCCTTCGCCAGCTTCTTCAACAGCGTGTCTTGGGTTGGAGGTGAGCCGCTCGGACTACGCTGTCGTTTCGTTCCCTGGATACTCTGAGCTTCAGCCGGCTTCTTTAGTCTACCCTTCCCACTTCCTGTGGTCGGGGTCTTCTTGGCTCCCGCTACCTCCACAACCGCACGGATACCGGGATCGGCTGTTGGTGCATTCGTGATAGCTGTTGATTTTTGCTGCTTTGCGGCGCTTGCAATCCGGCGTTTCTTCGTGCTCCGACCCTTCGGTTCAGCCGAATCTTCCGTATCGGGCATAAGCAGCTTAACCAGAATCTCTTTCAGCTTGCTGTGGTTAATCGGGTGGCTTCCGCTCACAGTCATCTGAAAAAGTCGGTTGGGCTTCATCAGTGCATCAATGACGGGAAAGTTTCGCGACAGAGGGATTGCATACTTCTCGTTGTTCACCTCCACAATTTCATCGAACTCGAGCGTTTTTGATGTCACGGGCAAGGTCAGGGTGTCTTCGCGATCGGCATCAGAACCGTTGAGCTTTCGAATCTTGAACTGCCCTCCGGCGGCAAGATCTTCGTGGCCGACACCTTCAAAAAAATACCCACTAGTAGCTGCAAACTTCGGCTCGTCAACAGTGACTGTGATAAAGCGTCGGATCCGCTGTTTCCGCGCTGCAGCGTCTCTCTTGACGAGTTCGCGACTAACGATGGTGGTGGCGGGCACTAGAACTGCTTGGTCATAAAGAGTCTTGTCGTCTTTATCCTTCAATAGCCGGAGATGTAGAATCCGGTGGCAAACGTCGTGTTGTTTGGTATCAACAACACCGGGCATCTCAATGAGGTCCAAGTTGAGCTGAATCTCGTCATCTTTCAAACTGTTCATGATCGATTTGAACTCGGCCAACTTCGACGGCAGGTCTTCATTTCGTACCAGCGTCTCTCTTGCGGTACCACCAAAACGCGAAAAGAGGATTTTGATTGTGTTCTTCGCCGTCGATTGGAAGCACTCGGCCCGGCAATTCTCCAGTTCTTCGATCGTCCATAGAGGCATGTAAAGCACCTTCGGCTGCGCGGTTTTGACGAACTCCTTGATGACGGACTGACCTGGAGACTTTGTCACAATAGTCGTGGCGCAGATGTCAAACCCCATGAGCGGTTTACGGCCGTCGGCGACGTCGCATAGATACTTGGTGTTCTTGTTGGCGAGGAATTGCCGGAAACTCTTACCATGCTCTCCCCTAATGGTGGAACCGTTTGGGTGCACAAGAAGAAACACGCCCGCACCATCGAACACAACCGGCGACTCGGAGCAATACAGCCACAAGAGGTACCACAGAAAGAAAGTCTTGCCAACCCCGGGGGTTCCTGTGATGACGAAAGCGTTGTAGTTGGCGATGGCATACTTGTCCAGTTCACTCGCGAGTGATTCATACGCCTCGCGAACGAAGAACAGCTTGGGTATGAGTTTCATCATCGGAGATGGCAGCGTTCGATTGCGCACATGTGGCTCGAAGCAAAACGCACGCAGTTGTCGCTCAATGGCTGGCGCGGAGCTTTGCAGCGGCTGGCATCCGCCAAAGTCAGAGGACATGTAGAGATCACGAACGCGACGACACCACTCGTAGCCTGGACTTGAGCGTCAAACTGCAGAAGATCCTGGCGTTGGACCTGCGTCGAAGTCGGCGCGTCAGCACTGGTGAACGAGAAGAAGTTGACCACGCGGGGCCAGTCACCGGCTTTGTGCTGTTCGTTGCACAGCAAGTGGATCTGGACGACGTCGGCGAGCTGCTTGTACGTGCAGTCGTCATGAACTTGAACGTTGCACGTGACCCGCAGCCACGGTCTGTCAAAGTCCACCACCGCCACTGACAGCGGCAGCGCGGTCGTCGATGTGGCGGCCGCGTTGCGTGGACTCTGTGGGGCGATGTCGGCGCGTGTCGCGCCCACGAGCGGCGCGTTCATCGTGGACAAAGCCGCGCTGCGCTCGTCTGCGTGTAGCGGTATTGCTGTCGCCCGAGCGCGGTGAAGCAGTGAGTGGCTTGATGACAAAATGGCTTGACATCGTCTTCCACTGCCGCGAAGACCAAGAAACGAAATAAGCGCCGCCTGTCAAGTTATCCAAGCTCCCCCTGGCCGACACTGCTGTCATGCTGGACCAGTCCATCGAACGACGTTTAGACCGCCGATATGACGCCGCGGAGCACGCGCCTGACTCCCTCCAGAGCGAGCACGGCGGAGGAAGAACCGTCGGCATGTTGCTGCCGGGATTTCGGCGAGTCTTGTTCTCGATGCTGCTGTCGCTTCCGGCTGGCAGTCTGTCTGTATCTGATATTTTCTATCAAAAAGCATCTATTTGCGGAATTGTAAAATCTCTGTAAAACCCGGTGTTGGCGCTCTGTAAAACCCGGCTTCTTTCCTCTCATCGGCAATCGCTGGAAACCCCGCGAAAGGGCGACATGGCCATGGAGCCGCCTCTCGAGACCTCGGTGGCGCTCTCGTTCCACGGCATCGCATACGTCGTGACCGTGAGCGTGCGCGACCAGACGCTGGAGCTGCAGGTCGAGGTGGACGACCCAAAAGCCGCGCCGCCGAGCTGCTGGACGGCCACGCTGCCCGCCAACTGTGCGTCGATGGATCTGGCACGAGCCAAGTCCCTTTGTCTGACCAGTGTGGATATTGCTGTTGTGCCGGTGGCGTAGACGTGGAGGACCTGACGCGCAAGACGGGCAACTACAAGCGCTTCCCCGTGTTCGTGAACATGCTGCTGTCGGCCATGGCGCACCGGAGTGACGCCGTGTTCATCGACCTGCTCACGACCGCGGATCTGGTGCGCGCAGCGCGGTTTCCCTGACTCTAGGGAGCAAGTAGCAGCAGCACTGATGTGGATTGTATGTCATATAGGAACTGTACCGGAAGCGCAAGATGGGGCGCCAGGGCGGCGCGGCGCGGTCGGCGTCGGCGCTGAACGACTCGTTCGACAGCGACCGCTCGACGGCCGCGTCCGCGTCGGCGTCGGCAGCGCAGAACGCGAGCAAGCGGTATCTTATCCTGACGTACGCAGTCGAGTTTGACCGTGTACACTACCCGCTTCCGCTGAGCCTCGTGGAGAAGCCGACGCCCGAGATCCTGCAGCGCACGATCCGGCGGCTCCGTCAGGCGCTCGCGAACGCGACAATGGAAGGCCAATCAAAGGAAGTGGCAGAGGAAATGCGCGCGCTGCGGGAAGAGAACCGGTGTCTCAAGGCCACGCTCAAGTCGTACTGTGGACGAGAACCGCCATTAGGTGAGGATGGTGGAGGTGCGGATGAAAATGCGCGGAACGCGATGAATGGAAACGGAGGCATCGACCTCCAACGCGAGCTCGAAATGTCGATGAAAGAGAACAAGGAGCTGATCGGTATCTACCAGAAGCTGCGCGAGGACTCGGGCGCAGAGATGGCGCGTCTCAAGGCTGAGATCAAGTGGGTGCTGTTGCTTTTTCCGTGTGTGGCGTACGAGAGCGACGCTAACGGTCGCACCACGTGTGGCGTTTAGGCAGCTGAAGTTGGGTCAAGACAATCGTAACTCTGATCGTGAGCGAGTGGAAGCCAAGCGGCGGTTGGTGAGAAGAAATCCGAGTTTTGTCGGCGGCCGTTTGCTTCCCGCAGCCTGACAAATGTGTGGTCTGGACAGAATGAGAGCAATGCCGCAGCGCATGAAGCGCTTCTCCAGCTACAGGAAATGAAGACCCAACTCGAAGAAACGCAGCTCAAGAACAAGGAGCTCCTTCGGCAGCTCGCCATCGCCCGCGTGAAGGCGGGGACCCACGAACACCATCCGCCTGCAAGCACTCGGTCTGCGAGAGGTCCCGGACCAAGTGCAAGATCCCCGTCGTCTGGTCCTCGATCCGCGCCAGCGAACGCGAGTTCGCAATCGTCCCGATTGGTGAGGAGGCCGAACAGCTATGAGCACGCCTACTCGAGCGATGAAGATGACGAGCGCACCAATGGCTATCGATCTCCGGGCGTCGGCTCCCAGCAGCGCCGTGGGTTCCGCCGGTTCGATCCGACGGCATACCAGCAAGAACGCCAGCGCAAGCTGCAGCAGCGTGCTACTCAGCGATCCGCTTCACCATCACAAAACTCGGGTCGCGCAAGGCGATCTGCAGGTACAACCGGCGTCAACGCAGGCTATACGTCTGACAGCTCCGTCGGTGGCTACTCTTCGGCGGGATCGGACGTCTCGAAGACATCTCGTGGCTCAGCTCGCTCGCGTGGGCGCTCCCGAGCGTCGTATCAGCAGCAGCGCGAAGCCGACGCTCGGCTGGCGTCACCACGCAAGCCGCCGCTCCCGGACTCGTCGTTCAAATCTCCGCTACCGAGACCTCCATCGTCAAATGGACACAGACAGCCTCCACCTCCGCCAACGCGTGGCCGATCACCCTCTCCTGCTCGCTCAGTGAACGGGCCATCTTCAGGCAGAGCACCAGCACAGAAACCATTGCAGGATTCTGTTCGACGCACCCCAAGCCGGTCAACTAACAACGGCCTTGATCCTGGAGCGAATGTGCCACAACGATCCAAGCCCATGGCAAGAAAATTGCAGCGCCCTCCGGCCTTACTAGCCGACACCTCATTGGACTCGTTCAGCGACATTGACGACCGCCTCACGGCGCTCCAGCAGTTCCTGAAAGAGGCGAAACAAGGTGGATCGACTATCTCGACGACGACTACGGCCGCTGTCACGGCTGCAGAGTGAACGTTGTATCAAGAAATGAAAGGGAATCACTTCGTGAAAAGAATCAAGGTGATCATGGATTGGTGCGTGGTTGCCCGGACGGTGTCCAAAAAGGTGGGGAGTACTGTATTTGTTTGGTGTTGTTTCCGCTTTCGATCGACACGCCTACTGCGAGCGCGATGCTAGTGTGCGAGCCAGACATACTGCCGGACGTCACAGCCACGAGTGCCCGAAACCGAAGTCGCTGTCGTGGTGTGCTGCCGCGGAAGATCCGGAGGAGAAAGCACACACCGATGGCAAATAGTCGGTGCTGTGGTGGCTGTGGCTGCTGTAGTAGCTCGCGTGAGACGCACTGTTGTGGGCCGCGATCGCCTCCATCGGATTGACCATCGCCCAGGCGTTGCTGCTCGTCGAGTCCGTGCGTCTTCTCTTGGCGGCTGGCGAGCTGCTAGACGTCAGGTACGGCAGGTGGCGGTGCTGCAACCACTGCACGAGGTCGTCATCGCTTCCCGTCGGGCTCGAGTAGTAGTCTTCGTGGCCGTTCGGTGCGTGGGAATCGTCGTGGAGGAGCTGGTCGAGCTTGGACATGGATGCGATGGAGGGCGCCGCCAGGTCCTTGCGGATGGGGAACGCTGAAGACGGCGCGCAGAATGATGACGACAAAGTGGAAGAGGAAGAAGAGGAAGAGGAAGACGACGACCCGGGGAACGCGATTGGGAGGAAGACGCTGCTGTTGTGGTGGTGCTTCCACGTCGAGGCGTCGCTGTCATGCGCTTGCGGCGCCGCTGCCTTTTTGCTCTTGGACGAAGACGAGGATGACGACGAGGAGCTGCCCGCCGCCGCAGCGGCGGCCTTGAGCGCTGCCTTGGTTTGCTTTTGCAGGTACTTTTGAGCGTGTGTGCGGATCTGCACGAGTGTTCGCGTCACAACGAGACTTGAGATCTTCTTCCACGACTTTCCGTACAGCCGAAGGCCCTCAAGGAACAGCTCGTGCTCTTTCTTGGTCCAGCGTCCGATCTGCGTGGAGCTGTTTGCCTGTGGGTCGAGACTGGAGAGATCGTCGTGCTCGCCACCGAGCGCAACAGGCGGTGCAAGCACCGGAAGCGACCGAGGTGCCAACGATGACGATGACGTTGCCTGCGAGTCGCTCTTGCGCTTGTGGCTGCGCTTGGCGTCCTTGGGCCGCACCTGCAGCGACGATGACAGAGCGCTGGCAGCTCGGTGGCCCGGGCCCGGCGCGTCCACCTCGAGGTGTTTGTCCTCAAACGCCGACGCAAAGTCACACCCAAACTCAAACGGCATGGCCTCGAGGTCGGTCGGCCCGAGCAGCAGCTCGTCCAGGTCGTGGAACGACGTCACGACCGGTCGACTGCTGAGCTCCGCGTTCGCCGCCGTGTGGTCCATGCTGCTGAGCTGTGCGTGGATGCGTGTGTAGGGGGCGAACCGTGTGTGAGCGAGCGAAAATGATGCGCAATGGCAGAACTCTCCACCGATGCCAAAGACGGAGACGGGATAGAGCGAGAGAGAGAGCTCGGCGCGTCGACCTTCGCTGCCTCGCAGCAAGCGCAGCGCCAGAAATAAATGCCCCTCGCGCGGCGCGCGGGAACCGGGGCTTTGAGGGCTGCTTGGGGAAATAGCGCAGCGCTACCGGACAGCGCGTGCCCACGGGCCTGAAGAGTCCCGCTCGACGAACAACCCAGAGCGACCCGCCAGCCACACTGCCGACGGCCCTTCCGAACCTTTGCTGCTCGGCCCGCCGCCTGTGCTGACAGGGCTATTTCAGCGGCCGCGCCGTTGACCCCCGAAGGGTGCTAATATAGCGCATCTGAGTTGCAAAAATATACCCAGGCGAGTGGGAGGTGCGAAAGGAAACCACGGGACCTTTTGGAGATCTGTGACAGTGCGCAAGTTGCCGTGGGGGGCACAATTCAGCTGCTGATGGGTACACTGTTTCAACAGGGGGTACAAAACCGTTGTTTGCGCTGCGAAGTGAGTGATCCATTTCGTCAATCCATTCGTTTGCCGCCGTGTCTGCGTGAGGCCGTTTACTCTATCGCGGTGGTCGATGCATTCGCTCGAAATGACCCCAAGACGTTGAGGATACGGCGGTGGCTCTCGCTGGATACTGGAGTGACGGAGCGCCTCGCGCTAACACGATGTCCAGTGCATCCACGCACACGCACAAGCCGCCAGCTGAACGGGCCTGCATCAAAGACCGTATGAGTGTGCTGCTCAGTGGTGTCTGATGTGGACCTCTTCGTCGGATCGTCTTCGTCCAGTTCCGATCAGAGTCGGCACCATCTTGGTGGCCGAAAGCAAAAAGCTGTACGTTTTCAGAATACCGTATTTCCCGCTAACTTGATGACCACCCAGGAGGACCACGGTGCAGTGGATACGGTCCTTTCTCGGATGATTACCGGGTTATCGTACATACGCATCGTGCCCTGCCTTGTTCGGAAACCGGAGCTTTCCGCATCGCGGTCATCTGGCTGCCGTGGTTCTTGAGAACCAGCTGGGACCAATCTGCAGGTTTGGTATCTGTAAGTTAACTTATGAAAGTGCGTTCTCACCGTTTCTCATACGTTAGTGCACTTGTCGAGACTGTCAGCGAATGGCCAACTCACACTCAAAGTATACCGCGTCTCCATCCATGACAGCCCCAGTGTCATCTTTGATGTGTTTTCTTTCAGGCGCTGATCTTTGTGTGTCGCGGCGCTTCCTTGGTGTTGGTACGGCGCCTGCATTCCATTCTTCGTAGTCGGATCGCAGATCCACTGATATAGCATTCGTGTAAGCCAAATTTCCACTAAACGGCGTCGACTGAGACCGGATGTTCCCCACGAGCTCACGACGATTGGGATTGCTGGCAGGAGCTCAAGTGGATGTGTCATCCTGTTCAGGGGCAGTTGCCGACCGGCTCTGTCAGGCAATATACTACATACCGGTACACCAGTTCATTCGCCAGCGCGGCCATCAAAGAGCCCACGCTTTGACAGGACACTGCACGCTGCTGGTGCGACTGGGGAGAGCCAGCCGGCGGCCGCTCCCGCTCGAGGTGGATTTCTCCAGCGACACCCACACTGGCCGGCGGCCGAGTGCAGAGTTGTACACAAATCCATGAGCCGCTTCAACTCGAGCGTGGAGGTATCACGCTTGTGGACGCTCTTTGGCCGCCTGCTGCTGCACAGCAGCCAAAGTCTGCTTTGCTGAACCCCGGACGTCGGTCTCCGCTGTTTGACACGGTGTCGTGGCTGTCGCCACGGCCGAAAGGGCGATACTGTTAGCACACTCCGCAGCGCCTCAGCGTCTTATCGATACCAGCCAAGCGTTCGGTTCGCGGTCGCGCGGTCGCGCTTTGAGACGCAAACTTTGAGATGGCTTGCTGTAAGGCGGAGCTCGTGCCGCGCTGGAGTGCCTACCTACTAGTAACGGAGGAAGACACAAATGGACCGCCGCTTTTCTCCTCTCTATCTCCGCAGACGTGAGCGTGAGTCCAGCGCAGCTTGCTGAGCTGCATATGCCAGACTGTGAGTGCTGCCTGACCGCATGGGTGGACATCAACGTCTGGTGGGGTGTGGTCGTTTGCCCTTCGCCAGGTCCATGCCCCTTCCGACTGAACACACCCGCGGTTTCCCTGAAAGCAGGCGCTGCCCATACAGTATCAAGCGACGCGGATGATCGCCTAAACAATTCGTGGAATGAAAAGAGAACCAGGGGGAACGAGATCGATGGGCCGCGCGAGCAAGAGAGGAAAATGAGAAAATGATAATCTGGTTCCCCCACATATTTCGTCCTGGGTTTCTCTTGGGGCTCTGGGCGCCCTGTCGCCCATGGCTCGCTCCCGGGAGATTCCTCATCTTGTTGGGAGACGTCCGGAAGACCAAGATGAGATCAAAAACCTGAGACCCGCCGTTCCCAGTGTGGGACGGGAACAGTGGGAGTCCACTCAGTCGCGTACGGATTCCCAGATGGCTCCACTGGACCCACCAGGTGGCTCGCTGCAACACAACACGGAGCCCCAACATACAGTACGGTACCTACCGTACACCACCACCGCCCTCCACCAGCGCCGTTGACAGCGCCACTGTGCGAGCGTGCGTCGCCCGCCGAAAAGAGCTACACCGGGGCAAGCCGCCTTCCTCCGCACACATCCTTCGCTCGCGCGCGTCGTCCATCGACCGCGGCTCTGCAAGCAGCAACGCTCGACCAGCTGCGTGGCTGCGCCCCACCGCCGCGCCGTCCGCCTCCCCGCGCGCCCAGTCCGTCTCTGTGGTCTCTTGATTTCTCGGGGGTCTCTCGACCGCCAGCCTCTACCCACCGGTCATTGTCTCTCGTTCTCTCGACGACGCACGCGACCTCCAGCTTTCTCTGAACCGTTCTCTCGAGCCGCCCGTGGGACAATCTAGAGGGGCATCGTGATCAGCAACGCGCTCTCTCCTCCTCCTCGCCCGTTCACGCAAGGGCATCCTCTTCAGCCAGGCACCATAGTCACCATTACAGGATTTCCCGGCAAGAGCCCGCGTCGGCCGACCACGATGAGTGCGCGACGCAATGGCAACCGCGCGCGGTGCCAGCACGACGGCTGCGAGAAGTTTGCGCAGACCCGCGGACTCTGCAAGGCGCACGGCGGCGGCTCGCGCTGCCGCGACCCGAGTTGCAACAAACTCGCGCAGAGCCGCGGGCTCTGCATCGCCCACGGCGGCGGCCGCCGCTGCCAGCAAGAAGGCTGCTCCAAGCTCGCGCAGAGCAAGGGCTTCTGCATCTCCCACGGCGGCGGCCGCCGCTGCACGGTGCCCAACTGCGAGAAGTTCTCGCAGGTCAAGGGGCGCTGCAAGTCGCACTCGAAGCTCGCGGAGAACTCGGACCAGGACGCGGAGGACGCCGACGACACCGAGTCCGAGCGCGGCTCAGTCCGCATGTCGATGTCGCCGCCACAGCCGCGTGCGCCTCGTGGCCACCACCGTGAGGCGAGTCCGCCGTCGCCGCGGCTCAGCGCGCACACCCGCGCCCACGCCCAGGACCAAGCGACCCACGCGCAGGCGCACAGCGTCGACTACCTGTCAGGCTCCTTCCCTCGCCTCCATCGCCACCACAGCCAGGACGCGCTGCCGCTTCCGGCGGCGCGCAGCTTCGGCTTAACCGCGAGCATCGCGTCCCGTCAGCCGCTGCTCCCGCCTCACCCGGGTATGCATGCGGTCGGCAACCGCGAGAACGTCCACTACCAAGCAGAGTACAGCCACAGTGACTCTCCGCACCGTCCGCACGGCCACCGCTGGGAAGACTCGCACAAGTTGTCCAGCATCCACGGCCTTCGGTCCAACTCTGACGAGGAGCTCCCACCGCTCCCGTACACCTACAACCTCCCACGTCCGGTGTTTGGCGGCATGGAGGAGAAGCGCGAGTCGGACGAGCCGCACCAGTTCCCGCTGCTGCCGTCCCGCTTCTTGCGCCCGCCGTCGGCGACCTCCAGTGGCGCGCTCCCGGCTGTGAGCAGCATCATGGCCAGCTCCACGTCGACTGTGGCCTCCCACGCCGCCTCTGCGCACGACCACTTCATCGGCCACCGCCACCCAGAGCCTGTGACTGCCGTCGAGCCGACCTCCATCCCACTGCTGTCGTTCCTCGATCGCAACAAGGGCACGGCGACCAGCCAGTCCCTGCTCCACCTCCCGGCGTCCTCGTCATGGATTTCCGCCAGCACTGCGGTGGCCACGACGACGAGCTCTGCGAGCTCGACAGCCACGAGACAGGTCGGTAGCCCGCCACTCCCAAGCATCGTGCTGCCGCCGCTCACGCGCAACAACCAGAACCTACGATAGAGCGCCAGCATCTCGCTCCGCATAGCATTTTCCCATCTCTCGGCCTATTTAACTTTTTTGAAAAATGAACTGCCGTTAAAGTTAACCAATGGGTACAGTGTACACTCGTGCAACAGAGGTTCTTCGCGCGACATTCTAGTTGAGTGAACACTCGTGCAACACTATCATTAATGCAACCTTCACGCGACTGTACACGCAATGTTGAAGTCCAGCGGGGGAAAAAAGTTGGGGCGGCAAAACTCGACCGCGACGGCCAAAGGGAAACCAGTGGTGGCATCATGCTGCTCGAGCGACTGGAGATGGAGAACTTCAAGTCCTTCCGCGGGCGCCACGAGGTGGCCTTCGGTCCGGGGCTCAACTGCATCACGGGCGCGAATGGATCCGGTAGCGCTGCCTGCTTTACAGCGCGTTTTGGAGGAAATAGAGAAACTGACCGGCGCGTTGTGTCAGGGAAATCCAACATTCTAGGTGAGATGAACATGCTTAGGGGACGATTTACCTCGTACTGACGGAAGCGAATGTCAGAGGCGATTTGTTTCGCGTTTGGGGAGAGCAGCTGCGCACGATTGCGCGTCGCCAACATGAAGGAGCTGCACTCGACGCACCGCAAGGGCGTCGGCGGAACATCGAGCGCCCAGGAGACAACGACACGGGTGACGCTGCACCTGCGCACGCGACGTACGAAAGGACGGTCTTGCTGTGGAGTGAGCAACAGTCTAACGGTTCTGCGGTACGCGGGCAGAGAATGAGCCGATGGTACTGTGCGCAACGCTTTGCGCTAGCACTAGTCACCGCACATACAAGCTGAACAACCGAACCACACCCATGAAACGTAAGTGGAAGTTGGGTGATGTACGTGAGGACGTCGGTTTGCTGATTTGTACCTTTTGTGCGCTAGTGGTGAAGCGCCATCTCAGGCTGCAGTGCGGAATCAACGTCGACATTTCGTTGTGGTACAGCACGGACTACAGACAAAGCGATGCATCGGGCGTACTCGATGCAATCCTGACTCGTGGTCTAGGCTTATCCAGCAGAACTTCGTCCACAAGATGCCAAGTCGTACACCTGTTGAACTCGCATCGTACCTTTGCGAGGTGAGTTGCTCTGTGCTACCTCTCGACGTACTCCCACTGATCACGACTTTGTTGGTACTAGGCCGGTGGCACGAAGCTCTTTTTCGAGTATCGCGAGGAAGCTCAGGCAGCAATGGAAACTTTCAAGCACTCCGTTCAGACTATCCAGCAGAACATTCAGCATTTGGTACCGTGTCTACGCTCTGAGAGGCCACAACTTTGCTTTCAGGCATCAATCTAACTGTCCCTGAAGACTGAGGTGGTGCGACGTGAATCGTCGATTGTTCACGCTCACCAAAAGCACAGCAAGGTATTTGGCTTGTGCGCTCGTAAGGTTATTTGTTGCATTCGTTGACTCGGCAACACAAAAGAATGACAGGGAGATAAAAGTCTTGGAGGCCAAGTGCAAGCATTTGAATGAGCAACTTCTCTTCACAAGTGAGTAAAACCGGCGTGGATGCATGCTCCACGATTCAAACATTCACGCGCAATTCAGCTTTGAAGAGCGAAAAGGAACAACTTCACATACTGGAAGTGGAGGAGAATAAGGCTGTGTCGAGCTTGGAGTCGTCTAAATCGGCTTTCACATGCCTCCAAGAAACAGCTTCAGATCTGCAACAAAGACTGATCGATGTGAAGCATGTCCAACATGAGCATGAAGCAATTCAGCTTGAACTAGTTCGAATCAGAACGGAGCAAGAAGAGGCAGCAGCAAGGATGGACGGATTGCAGAAAGACAATGAGCTGAACTCGCAAAAGCAAATTTCGTGGCACCAAGAACTCACGGGCTTGGCAGACAGAATGAAGGAAAATCAATCGGTACGTCATATGCACTCGACGTGTTGGTCGTTTGCAGTCGATTCACCACCGATATTTGGTCATGAAGGCTTTGTGCCAGTCAAACGCAAGAATCGCCTCGATGCAGAGCATCATCCAGCTCGCCTCGATGGCGAACAGTCAAGGAACGTCTCCCAGTTCTCTTGTCGAAGAGATAGCTCGCCGTATTCAACAGGTGATGGTCGGTTGCCATGTTGCACAACTCAGCGATACTAACGCCATGCACCCCACAATCAGCTTGAACAGGAAAATTCAACTCAAACTGCCGCACAGCTCCAAATGAAGCTTATCGAGCTGGTTGGTCGGCCCGACTGATCTTGTTATGAGTAGATCGTGTGCTGACTTTCTTCTTTCCCAGCGTGCACATCAAACCCAAATGGAGAGTACCCGAGACAAAGCCATGCAAGATGCCGCGCTCACTAGGACTGAAGTTACAGAGGCCAACAAGAACGCTGAGCGACTTCGGGTGAAGACGAGAGGGTGGACGGACGGCCGTGTTGAAAAGGAGTCGAATGATCTTCAAGCACGGCTAGAAGCGTGTGACGAAGAACTGCGAGGCATTGTTGTTGATCTCCCAAAGTGTCACGTGCCAGTTCAGGGAGAAGGTGAGGGAGTATTGTTCAATTCTGCCAGTACGCACGGGAGCAACTCCTCACACATCTAATGAATGGCAGGTGATTATGGGTTGCTCATGGACCATCTCACAATGAAAAACTCCATCGGCATCCAAAGCCCATGGATAGGCGCACTCGGGATACTTCTCGGCAAGAGTCTCGCAAATCGGATATGTTCTGATAAGCAAATGGCAAAGAGAATTCTCGCAGCAAACGGCAAAAGATACGCTTTCACAATCTGGTACGTGGGCGCTGCGCTCGCCCGTCACGTCCTTTTGGTAATCCACTTTGCCTGTTTCAGGCCAGTGAGAGATCTCAAACTCCAGCCACGAAAGCTTGATCGTCACCTTCGGGACATATGCGAGGCGTATGGGTCAGAGAACGTCGTGGATCCACTTGACTTGATTTCGGTCTCACGAACGATAACTCCTGAGCTGGCTGCCTTCATCGTGCTGTGCCTTCGAAAAGGTACAAGCAGATGGTGCTTACGTCTAGGAATTACGTGCTGACGTTGCATGCTTTCTTCAGCTGCAGGTTCTTGGCTTTTGGTCAAAACCGATGACATAGGAAGAGATGTCCTCAACAAGTATGGTATCCCATCAGTGTCAACCAATCTGAACATGCACAGCCCTGGAGTATGCTTGAGTTTTTTCCCTTTCGCACGCTTTTGGCGGAATGGAAATCACTAACACTTTCATTAGTTACTCAGTGGGGGATATCGACGCTCTGATACTGCATTCCTTGCATTCACCAAGCTTCGCAGTGTCCAAGCACGACAGTAGGTCTCGTCGTACTCGTTGTGGTAGCCTGAAATTCACGATTTTGGTTGGTGATCAATGGCAGAGCGGAACTTGAGAGCGCACTGGCCAGCCTCGCTGGTATTCGATCTGATATCGAGTGTTTCTCGAGCCTGCAGAGGAAACTAACTGTGCTAGAGTGAGAACTCCAGTGCATCTGCTGCGTACAAATCCTGTTGTATCTGACACAAAAATGTGTCTGCCAACCAAGGGCAAAACAACGTCACCATGAATCAGACATTGAGGGAGCTAAACGCGATATCCGACATCTTCAGCATCAACGCCAAAGCCTCGAACAACAACAATCGGCATTCCTCGACGCAGGTGTCCGCAAAAGGGTTTTTGAGGCAGATCTGAAGGCGTACCAAAGCGCGGTGCATGAGAATTCAAAGGTTGTGGATCCAGTAAGAACCATTTATGCTGGTCGCGATATGGCTGTTGTACAAGATGAGGCTCGTAGACTCCACGAAGTGCACACAGAGCTAGAGGTAAGTATGCACTTCGACTAGTCGGGGGCGAAGTCTGAATTCTTAGCTATCTTGTACTTGTAGATCGCGTGCTCATCGCTACAGACTAGGATAGATCAATTGGGCGACGAGATTACGCAAAATGAGGATCAGCTCTCTCAGCTGAAGGTCAGCACCGAGTCTCTAAATGATGCTGAAGCAACGTTCAAGAGCCAGGAGATCTCTTCCACTCAGAAGCTCCAACAGTGCGCGGAGTACACCATGCAGCACAAGTCGACACTTGCATCAATCCAGTACGTAATAGTTACCATAGGGTAGTCTACTCGAAGCATCAATGACGAGCAGCATCTAATGATGGCCTTCGACAGCCGTACGTCTGAGCAGATGAGAAGGCTGGAAGCTGCTTTGGAGAAAGTCGTCAATCGCAAGCGTACGGTGCAGGAAAAAATAGGTTACCTTGAGCGCGAAATCGACTGCGACGCCTACAAAGATCTTGACAGCAAGTCTCGGATGGCATCCATGACGATGGAAGAACTGCAAGAGAGGTTGCACGATCTAGAAAAGCAGCGGGGATCACTTGCCTTGGAGCAAAAAGTGTTGCAAGCGCAACTCTCTCCGACTCCTCACCTGATCGAAGACACGGTTTCATTCAAACAACGGCAGTTGGCACGCTTCCAAGATCAGCATCAGAGCCTGAGAATTGCAATTCAAAATCTCGAGGATGGTATCCGATCGACACAAGAGAGATCTGCGCATGCCAACAACATGGCCTTTGGTCGCGTGCAACGGTGCCTCCAACGCATATTTTCACGTGTGGTGCCGTCAAAGCGAGTGGAACTGCGCAAGCTAGGCGAAAGCATTGAGGTACGGCTTGATTATCAGGGTATTCTACGTGATTCCTTTCCTCACGCACGATCAGATGGGAGTCACTTTTGGAGTCAGCGGACGAAGTGATCCAAACGATAGCCACACGGAGAAGACAACCAAGGAGCTTTCCGGTGGTCAACTGGCGATGCTTGGTGAGTGGAACAATTGCAAAGAGAAACAAATAATCAATCACGGCAGTGGTACTAATCGAATGCACGTCGGGTCTAGGTATGGCTTACGTATTTGCGTTGGCGCGATTCAGCGCTTCACCGCTCTACATTCTCGACGAGATTGACGCGGCACTGGACGAGCACAATCAGGTTTGATGAGGTGTCTTTGATTGTTCGAGCCATTTTCTTACCTTCTTCGCATTTTCTTACCTTCTTCGTCCAGCGTGTGGTTGCCGATCTTGTTCTTGAGCACTTCAACCACAGTCAGGTCATCTGCATCTCTCATCACGACGCGTTCCATGCTCGGGCGTCGCAAATCATAGAGGTTCAGAAGCTCGAAACAACCTCCAAGATCGCAACACGCAAGCAAAGACGTTGACACAAGTGCGGCTCAAGGAACCGCAATACAACGACGCGGGTAAACCAAGGGTGAAGAGAAACGAGGTCATATCTTACTATTCCTTAACGGTGGGCATGGGAGTGCATATTACCTCTCCTCGAATCGCGCCGATTGCAAAGGAACCACACGGGCATGATTCCGCTCCGCTTCAACGATGAATCTACAAGCCCGACCCGGCAGCCGCGATCGGCACTGAATTGTCGTCAAGCAACTGCTGACGCGGCCGCGGTTGGTGTTGCTTCTCTGCTGACTTACTCGGCCTTGGCGGCGGTCTTCTTCTTCTTCTTGTTGGTCTTCTTTTTCAGCGAAGACGCCAGGATCGCGGCGGTCTCCTCGTCGACGGTCTTGTCCGACTTGACGCTCTCCGCCGGGAACGGCAGGCCCGTGATCTTCGTCGTGCCGTTCGGCAGGAGCAGGATCGTGAGCTTGTAGTGGGCGATCTTGTCGCCGGCGCGTCCCTCAAGGATCGGGAACGGCTGGAGCAGCTCGTGCTTGACGCACTCGACGACACCCATGCGCGCCTGCGACTCGTCCTCAAAGGTGCGGATCGTGAACGGGAGCGTGGGGAACTTCTGGTTGACCTCGCTCAGCACGTAGCGCGACGCCTTCATCTTGAGGCGGTAGTTCTTGTCCACCTGGCGCTTGAAGACGGTCGTGCGGCGCTCGCTGGTCACCGGCTTCTCGCTGCCGGTCGTGTAGCAGATGTCGATCGTGTACACCTCGTTGGCCTCGAACGTTACCTTGGGCGTGCGGTTCTCCGGGTCGATCTTCTGCGCGATGAGCTTGCTGCCGTCGATCACGAAGCGCTTGAGCTGGTGCATGAGCGTGCCCTGGAGCGACTTGACGCCGTAGGCGGCCTCGAGCTTCGTGAGCGCCTCGGTCACCTGCAGGTTGGTGTTGCCCGGCTTGATGAGGCGCGCGCAGATCTCGACGGCGTCGTTGGCGCACTTGAGCACGTCGGCCTCCGGGCCCGAGAGCTCCGGGAACGGCGCCTCGGCGGCCGAGCCCTCCTCCGGCACGATGACCGTGTGGGCCACGACGGCGATGTAGCCGTCAATGTGGCAGCCGAGGTCGATCTTGACCCAGTCGCCGGCCTTGACGGCCATCGACTCGCTCGCCAGCGGCGAGTAGTGGCACACAACCTCGTTCACCGACACGCACGTGGGGAACGCGATGCCCTTCTCGACTTTCTTGCTCTTGAAGATCGCGGCGCAGCGCTGCTGGATGATGAGGTCGCCGAACTTGCAGAGCTCGACCACGTCCTTGCCGGCCACGAGCTGCGCGAGCACGCCCTGGAGCGCCGACTGCGCGATCTCGCCGGCGAGGCGGTAGCGCTCCACGACGTCCGAGGAGCTCAGGTCCTCGATGACCTTCTCCTCCTTGGTCTCCTCGATCTCCTCCTCGGAGTCGCTGGCGTTGGAGCGTTCGTCGTCGGACGGCATGGTGCTGGCTGGATTGGATGGATAAGGGAGGAGTTTGGCTGGAAGCTGTGGGGGGAGCGGTTAGAGCCAAAGTGGTCGGTCGCGAGTCCGCTGGGGAAGAAGCTGCAAGGCCACTGGTGCAGAGAGGAGTTTCACTCGAGTCCGCCGCAGCGGAGCCGGAGGGGAGGGGAGGAGGGGAACGGAGGGGAGATCGCACCACACCAGTGCCACACGAAAGTATCAAGTATCCGAAACCAGCCAATCCGGGGCCGCGCACCGCACGGAACCCGACGGGTGGCGCCAGAAGGATCGCGATCTTGTCGAAATTGTCGACAACACAGACTCGGTGGGCAGGGCTTGTGTTGAGGTAGCTGACAGTAGTGGACGGGTTGGGTTGAGCGCTGCGACTATATTAGGTATATTTTAGGACAAGCCTCAACCCACAGGACGGGACTGTACCCACTATTTGTCACATTCTGCACCTTCACTCAGTGCCGTTGAAGAGAAGTGGGCAACACGAAGGCTCTCGTCACAGCCACCTCCACTCACGTCCATGGGAGGTTGCCAATCTGGAGCCCAACAGCAGAATGACACGCATTGTACCTGCACCTACTACGTAGTATCTGATAGTCGACCAGCACCGGTTGTTGGTCGAATAGCCTGTCCAGGGGTACAAGAACCTCCTAGCTGTCTGGCTGGGATAACTCAAAGAACAATCACTTCGCTCCCAAAGCAAACCGCCCATGAAGACGCTGTCAGCGGATAAACGGTGGTGAATCACCACTGGTGATAGTGATGACGGAGATGTTTGATCACGGAGACGCGCTGGTCAAGGCCTGTGCGCCGCATGTTCAATGGCACCAACATGGCCGGCATTCATTCCCCGTCTTAGAGCATCTCCAACGGTGCACGGTAAACAGCCCTGTACACGGAAAATTTCCCGTTTTGGTTTTTTATTTCTCCACCGGGACACGGTAAACGGGAAAACGGGAAATAAAACGGCAAAATTTGGAGGATTCACGGCAAACAGAAGCCCATTTGCCGTGGCCACGGTATCCCTGAAATCAGATGTTTCTCAGATGATTATCAGACGGAATCATGTATTTCGGATACTATCTGATAATTATCTGATATATATCTGCGTATAAACCGGTATCCGGCGAGCATACCGGGAACCGGTGGAGAGTCATTGCGGTAAGAAACACGGTATCGGTATTTTGCCCCGCAAAGACCGTTTACCGTGGCTATTTACCGTGCACCGTTGGAGATGCTCTTAGAGTGTCCCATTGAGGCGTGGTGATACCAAACGAACCTGATGACTCCCCGACGTTCTGTATCAGAATGATGGTCTTTGTCGTCCGTTTACCCAATCAGAGACGGTAGAACAGAAAACTCTCTGCGAAGTTGCAACTTGAAAGTGCGGACCCTACCCCTTTGCTGCTTCGAAGTTCCAGTTTCCGCGGTTGTGATTGGCGGAAGGCCCTATATTCCATTGCAAATCCCAGTAGGGTTGTGGCTGCAGTCCGCAATCCACAACAAACAAGCGGCTCTCTGATTCTCGGATTATATTAACTGTCGGCTGCCGTCACCATCATCCTCTCCTCCGACGAAGCGTTGGCGCCGTGCGCAGAGACGCCGCGCGCGGAGCCAGCAACGCCACGCAATCCCCGAGCTCTTCGACGCCCTCTTTTCTCTCTCGCGGCCCAGCGGAAGCCCCAACTGTCCCTCCTCCGTCCACGCCATTCGACAATTCCGCCGGCGTTCCACACCGCAAAGGAAACGCATTTTCCTCCGTAGAGTGTTCTCCCCACTTCGGTTCTCCTCCATTTCGGTTCTCCTCTCCTACAGTCCGCATCCACATCCACAATCATGCCGGCCACCGCGTCCGCGTCCGCATCCCCATGCTTCCACCTCTCGGCGCGCGCGCTGACGCTGCGGCCCGTGGCCGCGCGCGTGGTCTCCTACGGCCGCTCGGCCACCATGGCGCAGCGCGCCACGCTCTACGTGCTGCGCGTCGCGCGCGGCGGCCGCGAGTGGTTCGTCGCGCGCCGCTTCTCCGAGTTCCGCGCGCTCCACGCGCGGCTGCGGACGGCGCTGGCCGGTCCACACGCCGGCCGCACGCGCCTCTGCGCGCAGTGCCGCGAGCTCGCGACGCGCTTTGGCGCGCTCGCGTTCCCGTCGCGCTTCCCCGTGCGCTCGGCGCTGGCGTCGGCGCGCGGGAAGATCGAGAGCGCGCGCATGCAGCAGCTGGACGTGTTTGTGCAGATGCTCATGGAAACCACGCAGGGCCTGCTCGCGAACCAGGACGACGACGAGGAAGTCGACGACTTTGATGATGACGACGACGACGACGATGACCGAGACGACGGCCGTCGCGAGGACCGGTGCGAGGCGCTGCGGCTCGTGCGCGAGTTCCTGCTGGTGCACGAGCACCTCGCGGACGCGGCCAAGATGAAGAAGACGGAGGCTGGTACGGCGCCCGCGAGCCCCACGGACCCGTCGCAGCAGCAGCAGCAAGACAAGCAGAAGCAGCGGCCGCGGCTCGCGTCGAGCGGCTCGGTGAGTTCGATGACCACGACGTTCCGCGCGCAGGAGCTGGACGTGATGTACCGCCCGACATCGCCGCCGTCGGCGTGGATCTCGGTGCCCGACGCGGCGACGCTCGCGCGGCAGTCGGCGAGCAGCCCGAACGTGCTCGGCGAAGACGAGCTCGACGAGCTGTTCCTCGCGGACTACGCGTCCCCCGCGGACGACGCGGTGATCCACCGACAGCTCGAGGGCGACGCAGATCTGTACGCCGCGCACGGCCCCGCCGCGCACGTGCTGCGGCGCGCCGAGTCGCTCCGCATGAGCCGCCGTCTCTGAACGTGTCCACAAACCTCTTTCGTATTTAAGAATCCCCCGCAAACTTGAGAATTGACTATACCTCACAGTGTTCGATATGGCTTTCCTGTCCTTCACAAAACTTACACGGCGACTTCCTGGATCGGACACCGCGGGCAGTACCAGTCACCCGACGGGATCTCGGCGAGCGGTGGTGACAGACAGAACAAGTGGTAGGCGGCGTCGCACGAGTCACACAGAAGCATGCGGTCCGATGCGTGGCTCTGCTGGCATGTGCGGCACGCCTCCTCCGACGGCAGCGAGGCCACTGCCGTGCCAGGCGGTTGGTTCGAGATCCAGTGCTCGAAGAGCCGATTGTAAATGGCTACAATATCAGCAGGCGTCAGATCGTGCAGCATCAACGAGACATAGGTTAGAGCATGGACTTACATCGGAGTCGGTTCGCGCACTTGGAGATCTCGGAGTCGACGCGGTTGTACCGGAAGCAATTTGTCCATACGAGGTTCACATCCTGCGATACGAGCTCGAAGCGGCCGTCGTAAAAGCCCCGCGAGAGGCGCCGCTGGATCGTGCCAAGGTCCATCGGTTGCTCGATGACGTCCGTGTAGCCTGGGACATCGCGGACGTTCACAGGGGCAGCGAAGGGCAGCGCCAGCTCGTTCTTGAGGAGCGTCCCGACGATCACCTCGAGACGAGCCCGAAGTGTCGGGTCCCCGCCACTCGCCGGAATATGGTAAGCTGACGAAGTGTTCAACGGTTGGTAGCACGGCAGAGATGCTCGCTGAGGCGCGGCGGCCTTGCGCTTCCGGTTGGGTCGCGCATCGCTGGACGAGCCAGGTAAGTCATTGCCTCCTCCTCCTGCCTTGCGCTTAGGTGTTGGCTGCCGAGTCGACGAACTTGTGTTACCAGCGGTGCTGCTGCTGGAGACATTGAGGGGCTGTAATCTCGTGACTTGCTGAGCCTGCTGCGCCTGATTGGCAGCGGCACGAATCCACTGATCGATCTGATCATCGTTAAGATCGGTCAACGCGGCCAGCTCCCGCATTGCCTGTAAACAACATTCGTGTCACGTCAGCACCTCGGTCAGACCATAGCACAGAACATCACAACGAACCTGTCGATGTGCGACTACGTTCTGGATTTTGTCCCGCTGCATCGAAAGTACACGATCAACAATCACGTTGGCGACGTCGATCGTACCGCGCCGCAACTTTGACACGAACGCTAAGTCCAGTGGATGCATCGCTCCTGCACCAGACGATGTGAGATCGATTGTTGTCACCTTCACCGGGGACGACTGTTCGCTATTTGCTCCAGATCGCTGCTGTGGCTGCTTCCGACGACCACCTCCACGTTTCACACGGACGTACGAGAGTGCGTCATCGAAAGCGTACAGCCGCATTGCCGCAGATGCAATCGTAGCGGTGGTGATTGCATACCGCGCCGTCGGGAGAGACGCTGATTTCCAGCACGGGTCCAACCAGTCATTCTCGATGTTGGACTCCAGCACAAGCAACGCCCCCATGAGTGCTGTTGCGCTATCGCACGAGAAAACCATTTCACCCCAAGCCGCACGAACATCACGAGACCACTTCCCTGCTCGGAAGGCGTCCCGCGGAATTGTCGCTTCCATTGTAAGCAGCTGCGCACGCAGGAGCTGCAATGTCCCCGAAACGTCGGTCTTGCTAGAGCGAATGCTCGTCGGAAAGACTTCCAATAGCTCTGTTGCCAGTTCGCCCACCTCACCGTGAGTCGGCTCGACAATCTCGCTTTGACCTGGCGCAGTGCTGCTTCCTCGTCCACGTGCGCTGCCTTTCAACTCTGGGTTGTACATGTCGGCAATGTTCGTCGTGATTTTCCGTGGGACACGAGCAGAACGCCGAGCCATGCTCAAATTCATGTCCTCATCAACATCGATCGACTCTGGTTGAGCCTTCCGAGGCTCACCAGACTTAGCGCTCGGAACGGTTGGAGACACTTCTAGCGGTGCTTGATGTGCGCTCAGATTGGCCGGCACTCCTTTGGCTTCAAGAGCGCCTGCGCCGCGTTGATTCCGAAGGTCATCTGTATCGCTCTCCGCATCGGAATTGGCTGGAGTCGTCATTTGCGACACACTCCCTGAATTCAGCGCAGACTCGTCTCTCTCCTCTTCCGTATCCGCGTCGAGTATTGAGTCGTTGCCTTCAACCGTACTCGTCTCATCTCCAATCACTGAGGATGCACTTGTCGCGGTCGTATCGATTTCGAAATCAGGGGTACTTCGAAACGTGGTTCCGTTGGCATCGTAGAATGAGATAGTATTCGAGTCCCCGGCGAGAGAATTCTGGTCATTCGGAGCAACAAACTCTGCGCCGTACGGAGGCGGCATAGACGTTGGCGCAAGCGGGGGCCGATTTTGAATCGCCGAGAGGTCTGGAGGTGACGGGAATCCCATCGATGCTGACGAACGCGGGAAAGGTGGAGGAGTCCCGAACGTATTTCCATCGTTTCGCGGGTTCAACGGTGCCGGCATCAATGGCTGAGCGCTGAATGGGCCTGCTTGCGGAGCTTGCCATCCACCAGTAGCAGCCATGTTCGCCATTGACATGCCGTCACTGGCATACGGGACTGGCAAACTATCATATCCACTGGCGTTGCCTTGCGTGGGGAAGCTCGACGATGAGAATCCGTGCGACGACGCCATATGTGGCGCCGGTTGCTGTTGGTACACCGATCTGGGTATCATTTGGGGCAACCCACCCATCGTCGTACCACCATTATACATCATCTGCTGAGCGTTGCTGCTTGATGCAAGAGGAGCAGGCTCGAGCTGAGGTGGCACACTACCTGGAGTTGCAACGGGATATCCGAACCCTTGACTAATCGGTGGCGGTGTTAGCTGCCGGTGGATATTAGGCAGACTTCGCCCCGGTGCTCCCAGAGACTCGGGTGTTGCCTTAAACGATACGCGGATTGGCCGGACACCACTCGCCACAATCGCTTTGAACCCTTCCATACCACCAATGCTTTCCACGAGCCGGCCGTTGATTGCGTACACTTCGTCGCCGATAGACACTTTCCCTGACGCTTGAGCTTGGCCTAACTGGCCACGATCACTTGAGTACTCGGTGACAACGAGTTTGCCGCGTGTCGAGTAATTGATCATGATGCCAAGTGGGCCAGGTCCAAAATCCACGTGGGACAATTGCTCACCAGAGACATGCGCTCCATTTAGAAGCGCGCGACCGACTCCACTTGACCGACTAACGGTCGGTGCACTTGGCGGTTGTGGTGCCGATCTTGCCGTCCTTGTGACAAATGCCCGTCGGACGTTCTCAAGCACCCGAATTTGTTGGACAAAGGATGCAGGAAGCATCTCCATAGCACGCGGATCCTCGCTCACAACTGGCCGACACTGCGTCATTTCGTCAAAACTTCCAGCTGCGAGGTAGCGCGAAACTTGAACGAACTGAACGATGAAGTTCGCAATGTGATGTAGAGGCTCAGACAGGTCGTGCGGCCGCATTGCCCTCTCGCACTGCTTCACCACCGCAGCAAATCCACTAATTGCACGGCCTCGGATCATTGGGGTTGGCCCGATACAACACAGCAAAGCAATGGCAAACGCGTCTGCAACGGCTTTCACCACAATGGAGTCACCGTTCGTTCTGTGGCTGTTGGTGAGTGCTTGAGTCGTCATCGCACAGATCAATCCGACCACAAATGCGTGGTGCAGGCACACAAACGCATACCGATCAGGGACGGGGTGACTGGGATCCCCCATCAAACGCGTCGTGGCTTTCTTCACCTCTTCGAAACTTGTAACGCATGCAAAAGCAAGTGCTTGAGTATGCTGAGGGGTTGAGGATCTTGCATAGTTGTTCCAGGCTGTGAGCATTGCGCGTCCATGATCAGCCATTGGTTGAAGATGACGCTTGGCTACTTCAGACGGCGACAGTTGAGGCGATGGGTACAGTCCACTTGATGGCGCACCCTGGGAGGACAGTAATTTCGCACGCTTCTGCGCTTCAAGCCGGTGGTGCATGTCACTACTTGAAATTGAGTCTGGTAGTTTCCGCTTGTAGTACTCGCTGTGATTCAATGACGAACCACCGGAGACATTATTCAACATCCGTTGCTGAACTCCTTGACCGCCACTTGAAGGATTACTGTAGCCTAATTGGCTTCCACCAGCATGTATGCCCCGCCGCAAGCTTTGGACAACAGATTGTGACATCTGAATTCGTTTCGGTTGACCAGCAGCATCCACCACGCCGTTATACTCGTACCGGCGCTGCAAAATGCGTCGGACTGATGCCTCAGCTTTTAATGAAGGCATAGCCATTGATAACAGCTGCTGTCCCGTTGCTATTGCAGTTGAAGTGTGCACGCCAGTCTCCCGCACGTTTTGTTCTCCACGTTTTAGGGCCGCATCAGCATCCTGGCGCGACCCAAACACACCAAGAAGGTAGCGTCGTCCAAGGTACGAAATATGAGCTTCAAGCTTGTCACCTTCTCCCGTGTCAGCGATGAATTTCACTTCCGTCTTCAATGCGAATGGTCCTTGATGAAGAAAAGGCGCAAGTTCGAAGTCACGGTTGCCTGCAGTACCGGTCAATTGAGGAAACGATTGACGAATTCGACTCGCGAGCTTGTTGTCAAAGCCCTCAACCGATGCTTCGAGGTGAGAAAGTAGTGAGTGGAAGCCGTTTGCTGCCGAATGGAGCACTAGCCATTCGCTCTCAGGTGTTCGCACGTAAATCCGACACCTGTCGCCATGAAACCGGTAGTACAGATTTGAACTGCTGCATTTGCCGAAGCACATCGACCGAGGTACGAGATACTTGATCAGCGCCTCTACCCTCCTCGCATTCAAGATCTTCGGTCGCAGAGTGTCGGCGCTCGACCAAGCAGAGTTTGCCTGATGGACACACGCGCCGTGTGCATGGAGTAATGTCGGAAGTCGAACGCGCTCAGCAAAGTGCAAGTGGAGTGAACCTCGAACCTGGAATAGCGCACGGCTCACAGTCTCCCATGACAGCCCGGAAGTTGAGCAACCGTTCACACCGACGAGCCTATCCCCAATAAGTAAAGCTGAGCTGTTCACGTTGGTTGGAATGCTGCTCTGGGTAGAGGTGATCGTCGCCATGTCAATACCGAAGTCTTCTATCAGAATTGGCAAGGAAGAGAGCTGGGTACTTGTCACGGATATCGTTTTCACGACGAGGCTGGTGGAGCTTCGTAACCCCAAGCGGCGACCCAACCACTTTTGATCCGAGTATGCGTCTGATGCCTGGACTGCTGATTCTGCGGGAGACATGTACACCTCTCTCGAAAATCGGATGACAATTGGGCGCGGCAGCGTGACTAAAGTCGCTGTGAACTGGGACAGATCCCGGAGTACGCCATAATCTCTTCCGTTCACAAGCTCGATGACATCGCCAGCTTGCACGGCCCCACTTAGTGATGCCTGGCCAGGCGTGCCATCAGCGTTGTCATTGAGCGATTTCACAATGACACGCCCCTCCAGCGCCAATGCGAGACCCAAAGGCCCATCACGAAAAGTCACATCATAGAATTCCCGGCGAGAGACCTCCAATGGATTGTTGGCGACCTGAGTCAGAAACTCGTTCAGTCTTGTGCGCTTCGATCCGACGGCAACCGCGTTCAACGACTTCAAGTTAGCGACTCTCTTCATGCGTGTTGAAGGTTCACGCACTACTATGAGACTTCTTGGCAAAGCTTCCGATGAGTCCAGCATGTGCATAACCTCTTCGATCGAGCGCCCACGGACCTCCACGCCATTGACCATCCACAAAACATCTCCTGGGAAGACTTGATCCGAAAGCTCGGCAAGTCCGTTTTGAGTCAGTGCTCGCACAAAGATGAAACTGTCTGGCCCAATCCCTAGGTCGACACCAAGACTCGAGCTTTGCCGCGGAAATGATACGATAGACACGCTCGCATTCAGCGCGTGGATCATGGAAGCGTCCGCCGAAAAGATCCGAGCTGGCTGCATGGCCGTCCGAATCACCTGCGCTACTTCGTCTCGAGACATTCCGGCGACAAGACAGTCGTTTACGCAGTAGACAACTCTTGACGAATCATCGTTCGATCCAGTTTCGTTTGAAGAGACGAAGCGAACACCATGACTGGATTGCAGAAGTCTCACCGCAGGGATCTCGTGGGGCTGCAACTCGTGGATATTCAGAAGTCTGGATGTCTCTTCAGCCTTCTCCTCCGTTGAATCTGGGAATCGCGCGAGGATCGGAGGTAGTGTGAAATCATCAATCTCGGTGATGAGGAACGACAGAGGTGATTGCTTGTACGGCTTCAGCGGGCCATTCACAATGCCATCTTCGAAGTGACACAAATTGCACTTTGCCAGTGGGTGGTTGTGAGCTAACCGTTCATCTGGTGAAACTGATGCGAGGTATGAGTCTCCCAGCTCTTCCAGAAGTTGTACCTCGTCTTCGCTAGAGAGCGAGTCGACATCCGATGTGTCTATAGCTTCATCCACGTCTCCTTCGAGCACTAACGGCCGTGCCGATCGACCAGGAAGTTCGGGAATGGGTTTCTCGTCTCGCTCTGCCAATGTTTTCTCTTCCAGATAGTTGAGAAGTTCATCGGTAAGCTCGTGTTCTGTACCGTCGATAATGAACCGTTGAGTGCAGTCGACTCCGCTGGGGACCTTGGGGGGTGCAAATCCACCCCACTCGTGAAGTAAGTCTCCCAAGCTGTCGCCACACTCTCTACGAAGAGCATTCGCTTTCTCTTCAATCGACTTGTATAGATCTTCGACAAGGCCGGTTTGAAGAAGTAGATCGACTAGAACGCGCGAAATAGCAACAAGTTCCTGCAATCCAAGTTGTCTCACGTCTTCGCGCGACAGGTATTCGATTGCTTGGAGAAGCTTCTTCTCGAGTTCCGTATACTCAATTACTTCGGCCGCTTGAACTCCAGTCTTCTCACCGTCACTCCCCTTCCTCTTCACTGCTTCAGGCACAAAAGAAGGGTCTGATAAACATCTTGGGCAGTACCATTCACCGCTTGGTACATTCTTGAGCGGTGGAGATAAGCAGAACGTGTGATACGAAGCGTCGCATCTGTCGCAAACCAGCAGGCGATCTCTCACTTGATCAGTTCGGCACATTCGGCAGTGATCCTCTTCACCGAGCACGAGAGGACGCACAATGTCACTTTCGACCCACTCTTCCATCAAGCGATCGAAGACAGCAGATAGTTTCTTTGCCATCAGAGAAATTTCTGCCTTCATCGAATTGAACGCATAGCAGTTCTTCCACACCAAGTTCACGTCATCCACGAAAGCCTCGACCTCGTCATCGTTCTCGTATTCTTCATCTTCAATTTTTTCTTGAATGGTGCCCAAGTCCATCGGCTCGGGAATCGCTGAGTAGTAGTCTGGATAAAGCTCAGCATCGACCGGCTGGTTGAAAGGTTCAGCAATCTCTTTGGACCGCAACACTTTGAGCACGTATGCGCATCGCTTTAACTTGTTCGCAGAGTGCGTCGTTGGAATGTGCTTCATCGTAGGCTTCAAAGGTGGTGGTGTAGAGGACATCAGCAGCCCATGCGGCTTGAAAACTTGGCCTATGTTTGCTCTAAAATCTTGGTCGGTCGTCAGAGTCGCGACTAATACACCATTGATCGCAAGTACATAGTCACCAACGTTGATTTTGTCGAAGTCGCCTGTCGATCCGGGGGTTGACGCTTCTCCAGGATGCTCCACTTTCTTCTGAAACAGAAGCTGAGTTACGACTACACGCCCATCTTGAATGTCGAAGTCAATCACACTCTCAAGTCCTTCTTCAGCGACAACTCCATAGTGTGTTGCGGAGCTGAGATGAGTTGCGGTGCCGCGCGAGGTATTCTTCAATTTCTCCATCTCGGTTGCGTCAGCCTTCAGTTGAACGTCTTCGTATACTTCTCCAGCCAGGAGCTTCTTGCCACGCTCGACAAGACGTTGACGAAGAGCTATCAGAACTGGATCGTCTCGATTAGATCGGGATCCCTTGATCGCCTTGACAACTTGATCGTCGGAGCTGGGATGAGTCGACTCAAGTGCCAAGAGACACACTTGACGAGCAATTTCCGGCCACGTGTGAAGATTGAGCGGCCGTGTGCGCAGGAACTCGTCAACACTTGTGCCCATTTGCAGTGCATGAAAATACTCCTCCAGTATCGAACGCAGCACCCCGGCGTTTACCGCGGAGAGTGAACGATAACCAGCCTCATCAACGCGGTGGCTGCTCGACGCCGACGGTGGGACCGATTGAACGACTACATCAACGAAGCTGTTGAGCGGTGGCACAAATGGCATCTGGAGCACATCTGAAAACGTTGACACAGCATCCCAGATGAAAACGACATCTTCATGGAGCTCGGCCGAAAGTGAGTTGAACGATTCGACTCGAGTGAACGCTTCTCGCGGAAAACGACTCGCAAGCGAGTGCGACTTGTCGTGAGATCTGGAGCCTTCTATCTCACAGACTTGGGGGAGACAAGTGTGTCGGTCGTAGTCAGCCTTCACTCGGCGCCAAACTGCCTCTTCGATTCCACGTCGTCTCTCAAACAACTTTAGTCGGCGGCGTCGTTCCCGCTCGTCCTGAACAAACTTCAGTAGCGCCGCCCGCTGCTTCTCGACGGAGAATTCGCGTGGCGCTCGTCCTTCTTTGGAGGGGCTGAAGGGCAAGTTTTGAAGACCACTGGTTCCCGCCCCACGCGCCGTCAGCACACCACTTTCTAGTATCACCTTCTGCTGTTCACGAAGTCTTTTCCGCTCCCTCAGCTCGTCGATTTTCTGCTGCATGTGCATCTCCTTCTCTTCTACTTTTCGCCGCTTCTCTTCCTCTTTCATAAATTTGCGCATTTCTCGCTCTTCTTCGCGCATCCGCCGCTCTTCTTCCTTCTCCCTTCTCGCAGCATCCTTTCGCGCCTCTTTCTGTCGGACGAGCTCCAGCTTCGCCTCCAACATCGCGTTCTTACGATCTTCGCGCTCCTTGCGCTGGGCTTCCTTCGAATCTTCATGAGCCTTCATCTCAATCTCAAGTAGCTTTCTAGCTGCATCACGCACACTCTGCTTCTCGGCCTCTCGGCGCTCTCGTTCTCTCTGCTGCTGCTCTTTGTGGACTTGTTCGGGCGACTTTTCGTACTCACTGATGATCGCTTCTTGCATCGTGAGGAATCGAATCTCTTCTTTGGTCACATCATCTCGCCTCAAAACCTCTTTGAATTGCTTCAGCAATCGGCTTCGTAACTTCAAGTGGGCCTCGGGAGAAACGGGATGACGCTCTTCCCAGAACTGATACTCACTACACTGGAGCACTTGATGTCCACCTTCGATAATACGAGCGATATTTCGTCGAAGAAGACCAAAACCGTCTTCACCAGCAGATGAAGAAAGATACTCGGTTTCATCAGCGTCCAAATCATCGCTTAGAAGAGCAAGGTCTTCTACACTGAGCGACTCAAAATGACCAATTGCCTTCTTCCATGCCTTCGTTCCAACGTATGATCGGAACATAACGTCTTCAAACATCACACCAGTAAAAACAAACCGTTAGTCACGCTGAAAGCATGCTTTCTCCAATCTATGGGTCGTACCAGGATTCCTCACAGCAGCGACAACAAATATTGGTGACTTCTGGTTATTACCCTCAACGATCTCTGCAACATCACATACTGAGTTAGCCACTGAACGCTCGATCGAAACGTTGGTGCCCATACTTACTGCATGTGAGACGGATCTTTGCATCGCCTGCTTTGACGAGTCGCACGGAAGCAATGCACTCGAACCCAACCTAAACACGGAACAAACGTTAGTCCTTCAAGCTTGCCAACACTCTAGTGTAGTCAGCACAGATGTACCGGGAAGAGCTTCTTCTGGCTGTGAAAGAGGTCCTTTGGGACCACGCGCCCAAGGGACAATACAGAGATGGGTCCATCTTGAAATGGCATCACTGCTTCCGCTAACTTACGCCTCAGGATCGCCAAGAAGTAAATGTCCTCGCGTGGAATACGGCCCGTTTGACAGTATACCAACACTCGCAACGCATCACGCAAGGTCTTGTACGTAACCTGTTCGGGATCGGAAAGCCGTCCGTCCGCTGTTTTTTGCCAAGAGTCCAAAGCTTCGACGTCGAGACCATGCTGCGTTGTCAAAACCGTGGGCGATCAGTATAATACTACAAAAACGCCCATAACATGGAACACCACCCGTACCTTGATCGCTACTTCTCGTAATGCTTCAACCGAGAGATCCATGTCCTCCATCGACTTGACCTCCGGTCTGGCCGCTGGCTTCGCACTAGCTGCCGCCGGTTGCTGCTTGCGCTTGCGCTTCTTGGGCGAAGGCGTCGTGCCTGGTGTCCCCACGGGCGTGCCGACCACGCTGTTCTCGTGTGACGGCGACGGCGAGGGCTCCACTTCCGCTCTACTCACGTTCGCATGGGCGGGCTCGGATTTGCGGGTCTTCAGCCACGCATCCAGCGTCGGCAGCACCACCTTCTTCTCCGGCGGCGGCGACCGCTTCTCCACCGCACCGCCACTGGCGCCACCAGATCCAACGGGAACCTTAGCTAATGGACCAGTGTTGGCGCTCGACTCGGCACTGCCGCTGCCCGCGTCGCTTCTATTGGCGCCATCGTCGCCGCCGTCGTCGTCCTCGTCGTCCCCGCTGCTGTAGTGGCGCGGCGCGACCAAGAGCGCGCGAGCGGCCGGCGCCGGGCGGAACGAAGAGCCCGACGCATCGGAGCCCTCACCGCCCGTGCCCGAGCCACCGCCGTCGCTCTCCTCGCGCAGTGGCCGCGCGTCCATGTCCGCTTCCCCCACCTAGAGAGGGTTTCCTGCACGTTGTTGCGTTTGCCGCGCGCGCCACGCTTTCCCTGTTGTGGACGCCCCCAACGGAAAGCGGAGTGATGGTCTCTGAGGGCAAGCAATACTGTGGATATCGTGCAAAGTACGCAAGCTCGTACTTTGTGGGATCTGTAACCGATCTGTGGTCCACAAATGTCAGGTTACTGAGGGTACGCAATGTAACTATGTATACTTGAGGAATGAGCGTATACTACACCCTCAACGAACTGTATAGCTCCGTAAACAAACGTGTATTTCAGCAAATGCGTTATTTACGGTTATGCACAGATAAATACGGCAGAAAAGCAACCTGTCACGGCCGCACCCGAGTCAACTCGACATCGCGGGATGGAGAAAGATCGACATCATCGAACGAACTGGAGCTCGTGGTAGAGAACAGGCGAGTTGTGTCCGAGATCTTCTTCAGCCCGTCTTCCCCATCGTCGAGCCGCTCGTGTGCTCCAGCGCTCTGGAGGATCGTGTCGAACTCGCGGTCCATCTCCTCGAAGCTGCGCTTGTTATCAAAAATGCAGAAGTGCGTGAGCGGGAGCGCAACCAAGCAGATCAGCGCAAACACGAAGAACACGCCGTGGAATCCAAAACCGTCAGTCTGCACGAGCGGAGAGAACGTGTACGAGCCCAACGCTGCACCCATCTTGCCCATCGCAGCCGAGAAGCCGTGGCAGCTCGCACGAATGGCCGTGGGGAACATCTCGGCCGGCAGGACAAACGTCGACATGTTGGGTCCAAAATTTGAGAAGAAGAGAGCGAGCCCGAAGAGCGTGATGAACGCTGTGCTGTTGTGCTCGATGGCCTCCCACCACACGCTGAGGATGAGGAAGAGCACAGCCATGACAGCGAACCCTTGCATCTGCATGCGCTTGCGGCCGAGTGAGTTGATGAAGAACACAGCGACGTAGTACCCTGGGAGAGCCATGAGGGCGACGAACACGTTCTGTCGAGTCACTTCCTTCAGTGAAGCGTCGTGGATGCCGACCACCGAAATCATTGAGGCTGAGAACAGATTCTGTGCGTAGAACACGATGTCGAAGAGAAACCAAGCTCCCGCAGTTCCGATGAGCCGAACTCCGTAGTGGCGCAGCACGAGCTTCATGAACGCAAGAGACGATTGCATCGACTGGACTGCGCTTTGGCTCTCTTCAGCAATCTGGACCTTCAAGGCAGAGGCCACGAAGGTCTCCGTTTCTTCCGCCCGAATCCGAAAGTACACGACGAAGAGCGCTGGAACCACGCCGATACCGAAGAGCGTACGCCACACGATTTCGAGGTCCTGAGCGTCGTTCTGGCCCTTGTGGTGCGGAGCAAAGGCGCGGACGAGAATGTCGCCCATGACAGCTGCCGCGAGCGATCCGAGGCCTTGAAGCGAGAACGTGAGTGCGACGCGGCGGTTCCGGTCCTCGATGGAGGTAGCATCTTCGGCCGATGAGGACGCTGAGAGTGGATACTCTCCGCCAATACCAAACCCCAGCACACCGCGTGCGATCACCAGCAGCCACAGCGTGACTGTCGGCGTTGATCCGTATGCCGATGCGCACATGATCCCTCCAAAAATGAGAATCACGCACGTGATGATCATGTTGAGCCGCCGACCAAGCCGATCCGCCAGGATGCCGAACACAAGCTGACCTAGCACGGCGCCGATCAGCGCCGCCGCCGAGACGCTCGACTTGAGTGCGGGTGTGTAGACGTCGCCACCGTACTGCTCCGTGAGCACCACGTTGACGACGTTCATCACAAAGAGGTCGTAGGCGTCGTTGAAGAAGCCGAGGCCGCGGATGAGGAACTTGTAGAGCATTGTGATCGGCGACTCCTCGCTTCCACCGGGTTTGACCGCGTGACGGGGGGATAGTGGCGCGGGCGACAACAGGCGCTGCCGCTCGTCGCGTTTGCTGGCGATCGCGGTGGCGAGCGTCACGCGCTGTGGCATTGCGTCGGTGCTATTCTAGAATCGCCTTGTGTGGGACGCTGGAGTTGGGATGTGATTGAGTTTCGCACCTCATGGAACAACGCGAACCTAGAGCCCGAGACCAAACGGCTCAACCCAACGGCCTACGTTTCCAAACGAAGGAGATTCTGGTGGTGCCACGAAATGGCGTCATTCGCGAAACCATAGTTTGGGACATCATACGCCGCGATTCCATTGCAGCATGAACGAATCTCGCTCTGGTGCCCATTTCTCCCAAGAATCCCATGTGGACCACACATGGATACAGAAGATCGACTGGTGGCGTGGAGTTAGACGGTGGCATTCACTTGTGGCTGGTGCCACCGTTCACAACTTGTTGATTGCAAGATTCCACGTAAGATTCCGACTAACGCGCAAGTGAATCTACGGCTTGGACAGATTCATTTTGAGCTGCTTTTGAATCTTCAAGTGAATCTCTAATCTGACCCTAACCCTTCTTCTGCCCAGAAACGGATCTGGAGTCCCACCCAGTATAATTTTGGGGTGTTTCATGTGTTATTTTGGGCCTTGTTGGTGAGCCTTTGAACAAGCGGATTTGGTGAATGCACTCAAGCATCGCGAAGCTCTGCGAGTCTTCCCCACCCGCGATCACTTCCTACAGACGCGATACGACCTCGCTGTGTGGAGGCACGCATCGTCTTAGAAACGACTTGGGTAGTTGGACTTTATCTCGATTCCGTTTTGTCACTAGCCTATAGTGTGTACCGGAGTTTGCCGATTGCTCCGTGACATCGGTCGCCATGCTCGTCCTCCATGATTTGGGACCGTGGTAGGAGACTCTTGTTCGTTCAACGCATCCTCCCCTGCGAGGGGGCATTTCATCGCTTTGACTCCCATTGTCCTGCCTCAGGATTCCTGAGGCGAGCCATTTTTGGGCCAGGTGCGCCCTTGCTCAGGAGAGGAAAAATACCCCAAGATTCAGTGAAGATTCACTCGACTCGAATCACCGCCCAATGCCAACGGAAACGCTGGAGGAGATCGTCGATCGCAACGATGATGATGGAGAAGAGGAGGAGCGAAAGCAGCCTCAGGCAAAAAAAAGAATCCGTGCCCGCGGCGCGGCGTTGGCTTTTAGGAGTTTCGGAATCCCCCTGACATGTCAGTTGAGCGTGCCGCGTCGCATGACTGAAGGGGAAGCTCGAGGAGAGGGCGAGGACGTTGGGCAGGTCCGATCGATCGCCGTGGTGTTGGCGAGGCCGTTGCGGCGCCATGCGTGAGGCCGGCTCCTGCTGCTGGAACCAGCATTTGGGGTTTCCTGAGGGCTGGTGAGCACTGGTACAACAAACCGCTCAGCCGGCTATTTTGGGATTGACAGGCGTCCGATCTATGTGCCCTAGCCCCTTTGCCCAATGGGACCAGTACAGAATACACGGAGCATACAAACCGCCGTACGGTGGAACGTGGTCAACACCGACGAATGGTGGGGGCCTCCGCACCACCACTCGCCTAAAACTGTAGCGCACTGGGATTAACCTTGTGGGCCTGCTGCCCTCTGCTGCCCTCAGGCAAGGCCTCCTGGAACGAGGAGCGCCCTCCCTCCCGTCGGCCGCCGGCTAGACTCGGAATCCTCATTCACCAACTTGCCTCGCCCTCGCCACGATCCAAGGACCCTCCAAGTCAAGATGAACAAGTTTCTCGTGCGAGGCCTCGGCTTCTTCAACGACGCCTACGACCTCTTCGTCATGAACGTCGTCAACGTCGTGCTCACCGAGCAGTACGGCAAGCACGTGTACACGTCGCACATGAAGTCGGCGGTGTCGGCGGCCGCGATCATC
>JAADWV010000234.1:0-47280 GCA_023336295.1 Pythium folliculosum
CCCCCCCCCCCCCCCCCCCCAACCCAACCCACGAATCTTTTTTCAGGGCTTTTGCGATTCGGGGGGGGAGAACAATAATAAAGGAAGAAAAACAGAGAACACGACGCCAGCATCCGTGAAGCGGTGGCGCATTTGGCGCATTGTGTGTGTTTTTAGTTGGAACACCTGGTGGCACGGCTCACGGCAGGGCGATGGCAGATGGTCCGGCGCTGTAGGCGCTGCCTAGAACGGAGCAGACGGGCCATCTGGCTGTTGACGCTTGTAGTCGCATTGTGAGTCGCGCAGCGCCAGGCCGCAGGGTTCAAGATCTGGGCTTGCTGCACACGAACAGTGTCACGATTACTCCGCGACGTGGCTGCCATTGGCGGAAATCCGATGGAATTGGCCGGACACTCCAAGCATGCAGAGTCTCCCCCTCGGGCGCGCATCCTCTGTGCGTTGACCAGCCTCTGTGCCTTGTCTCCAGCCCCCGTTTTTGCGAATTTTGAGGATCCGGTTCTTTCGACAACAAGAGAAATCGGTTCTGTTATCCAAGTCGCGCGCGGTGCCCACTCTCTTGCGCGCGGCTTGTTCGTCCAAGTGCGGTTTCACAAGTTTTTTTTTTCGTTTCGCATTGCTGCGCCTTGGATCTTTGTACTGTACAGTACTCGGTGCGAGAGCGTGTGTTTTTGATGCTCCTCTGGATAGAATAGCACGGAATTCGTTCCAGAGAATCTTCGAACCGGTCAGCGCGTCAAGGAAAACAAAGAGTGATGGATCAGTTCGTTTCCAGCCACGTTGACAGCGGTCACGCGCTGTCGTCGGCGATAACTCTCTCGTGAGAGTTCAAAAATCCATGGATTCACGGCTGGTAAGACCCAACGTGTCAGTAACTCCGAGCACCGTGTCTGGAAATTCTGGCGGGTCCTGCAGTTGGACCACAAGTTGGCCGCGGCAACTGCAATCGTAGAATCCATCTGGCTCTCGAGTGTTTAGTGAGCTCACGTGGTCCTACGCTGGCCCGGCACTGCGCGCAAAGAGTGCGGTCATTGGCTAATGGGCGTGCCACCCTCGCGGCCACAGAGTGGTTCGACGGGCCATCGCCGGGGTCGCGCCATCTGGCCCGGTGCCATCACGAGTGGCGCCCCGTCTGTCCGGTCTCTCGTCGTTTGAAGCGACCATGGACAAGGGGACAGCGCCGGGCCAGCTGCGAACGAGAGCCGGGGCGAGTGACACTATCCAGTGGCAGGCGCAGGCCGTTGCCATGGCAAGGGTGAGTGTGCGCTAGGCGCCGGGGAGAGTGGGAGACAGCCGCCTGGGCTGCTTGCGAGATGGGTGAAAAAAAATCGTTGAGGAAAAGCCTGCGCGAGGAGAAGCTGCCTCACGGCACCAAGTTCTTGTTCTTCTTCGTTTTTTGCTCTCCTCTTTGCGGCGCGCGGAGCGGAGCGCACGAGGGGAGTCACTTGAGAATTTGCGCCGAGCGTCACACATTGATCCATCTCCTCCTCCTCCTCCTCCCCCAGCCACATTCACTATGCAGAACGACCTTGTGCTCTCGGACCGCGAGCTCGACGAGCTGCTCTACCACGACCAGGCGCCGCTGCGCATCCAGCTCAAGGCGCTGGACGCGCCGGCCCCTTCGTCGCCGTCGCACTCGAGCGCGCCGTCGTCGCCGACCGACTCGGCGAAGGACGACGAGCGCGTGCCGCTGCCCGAGGGCGTCTCGCCCAAGCGCTGCGGCTACCGCACGGGCAAGTGCCAGAACCTCCAGGCGGTCAAGCGCAACGGCAAGCTCCACAAGCTCTGCGAGTTCCACCGCGAGAAGGCCAACCAGAACCAGAAGAAGCTCGACCGCAAGAAGCGCCTCCTGCGCTTCTCGCCTTACGAGTCGGCGTCCGGTGCGCACCTCTCGGATGACGACGACTTTGTGCTCTCGCCCGCCGCCGCCAAGCACTTGGAGACCTCGCCGCGCGCCATCGACGACCACTTTGCGCACCACCACCACCACTCGCACCACCACATCCCGTCGCAGCCGCTCCACCACATCCACCAGCACCACCTGGACGTGTTCGCGCCGCACCCGACGAGCCTCCAGGAGGCCCCGCAGGCGCTCGCCGGCGAGGAGCTCGCCATCTTCTGCAACCTCATGACGTTCGACGTGAGCCAGCTCACCGCGCCGGTCTACGCCTACCGCCCTCACCACCATGCGCACCACGCGCCGCAGTACAGCGTGGTATGAACGGAGCGGGGAAGTTTGGCGTCCCCAGTGTAGTGTAGTAGCAGTTCACGTCTGTGGCTAGTTATCCTTTTTTATTTAAGCGTGAATGGATACTCCCCCCCTTGTGCCAGTATCAACCCCGCGTGCTCCCACATTCATTCACTCTTGTTTACCGTGTTCGCCGGGACGCCCGTCATCTCACCTTGTCAATCAAGCGCCCTGTCGTACAGTACTCACTCGCTCGGTTGATTGTCAATCAAGGGCGATCCTTCGATCTTTCGTTTTACGGTACAGAACGGAATCGAACCGGTGGTTGCTGACTGGGCTGACCCGAGCTTCAACGCCCGTCGCGGCTAGCGCATCCAGCATCCATTCCCCGATCCCTGGAAACCGTCAGCGTTTCCACGGAAGGAACCCAACGTGATGGCTCTGTTGTCAAGGCAACACAGGACTCGAAGAGGGTGTGCAACCCACTCCCAATTCTAAAGCAGACACAGCACCAGCCACTCGCTGGACTGGACAGGACCAAGATGCGATGGGGCAGCTGAGGCGCCAGAGAGGCGATGGCTCATACGCCGTTACGGTTTGCGACACCGCGCCGTTGTCGTTGACAAGAGCCGGCTCCTTCAGGTTCCAAAGATCGCCGCCCAGCACCCATCCAGAGGATCTATGAGCCTCGGCTCCTCGTCGCCGAAAGCTTGAGCGAACGAGCCGCGCGTCTGGTCCCGCCGAGGGTCCCCATCCCCCTCTGCTCTCTTCTTTCCCTCTTCCGCAAAGCTTGACAAGCCGACCAGACATTCAGTCAGTCAAACGCAGTCGGACGCTTCGTTTGGCAGCGCCGCCTCGGCGCAATCAATCCGTTCTCGCGCGGAATCGAAACGCCGAGCACTCCTTCTCGCTCACACTCATAGAGGAAGCAGAAGCAGAAGCTGTGCTCCTGTCTGCACAGCACATTCACTCTTGGGGCTGGTGGGTGAGTGAGCGGTTGTGTGTGGAGAATGGAAGCACTCAAGTGTGGGAGCAAACGGGCGATCTTCTTGAGGCAGGGGGGATGGGGATCGGCCAATCACGTCGCGCCGTGCCAGCTCATCGGCGCTGTCATCCGCGGGGGGATGCGAAGGAAGTGGCACCGACAGAATGTGCGACGCTCGGGGCGCAACTGACGCCGATTCGTTCGCAGTCATGCACCGAGCAAAGTCTCTACAGCGAGCAAATCCGAGCGGCAAAGGTGTCGAGGGGGATGTTCCCACGGGGCTGTACATGTAGTTCGAGGGAGACGCACTGCCAGCTCACCCGAGCGCGACAGGGAGGATCCCGCGCTCACTCATCGGGGGCATGCCCCCTCCCCATTCGAAAAAGACCCCGTGGGGGAATGGAGGCGCCACAATCAACCGCACCGCCGTGATGGTGTCAAGAGCACCGCGGCCCGCGGTTGACGCGGTTCTCTATGGTGCCACTTTCGCGTCCCACAGCATCCAACTCATTCGGCTTCGAAAACAGAACAGAACAGGCGTCCTGCAGGTTGGCAAGCGCGCTGGCTGGCGGCTGGCAACGAGCCAACTCTTCTCGGCGGTGCCCAATGCGCGCCGTGCCTTGGGTTCTGCTGGCAAGTCGATCCGGCAAAGACCATGATCACTAAGATGACGTCGCCTTCCCACAGCAAGCCTCTCGTCCGAGCTCGACGGGAAGCCCTCGTGACCAGTTGATCATTTTGTGTGGGCTTGGGGAATAAGATGAACACCCAAGCGTCCTTTGTCGGCACTCGAGCGTTGTGCTCCACTGGAGCGGAGGGGGACACAGGGTGCGTCACGCGCTCGAGTCGCCTGAGGTGAAAAAAAGAAAACGAAGAAAAGTTTTCACGTGCTCTGGATGGGCAGACCGCTGTTCCCAAACTTTCCCTGTTGAAGTGAGCAAGAATCCACTTGAGCCCAGAGAGAATGACCCGATACCGTTCTGTAGACTACTTGTTTCGTGCTATGCATTACCTAGGATATCAATCCACTCATCAACGTCCCCAATCTCTTTTACACCCAACACTCGGATCCGAACGCCATCCTCGCGGTCATTCGTGTACAGTATTTATCTTCGGTCGAGACGACTAATCCGATCCACGCTGTCCGTTGTCTGCCAAGACGGCCCTAGAAGAACCGTAGGGCCGCGGCCCCACGAGCGAGAGATCGCATAATTTCTAGGATACGGGCTCTTTCGAGACGTATCCACCGTACACGACGCCCTTGACGACCAAGTCCGCTGTAGCAACCTTCAGAAAAACTCAATGGCAGCGCGGATGCGCGCTTCCAGGCACTGGCCATCGACGGGTCCTGCCTCTGTGCGCTAAGAACCGCTCCAGGCAGCGCGGCGCCGCCGACGCGGCGACCTGCATGCAGAACAGGAGGAGGAGGAAGAAAGGGGGCGGAGGAGATGGACCACCGGTGTTTGCGCATTCGCCTGCTTCAACATCGATCCTCCCGTCGAGCTCATGTGGCCCGGCGCTGTACGGCCACTGTGGGCAGAAAACGTCACCGTCGGAGGTCAACACTCGTTGGTTGTCCCGGCTCTGACACCGATCACATACTAGAGGACTCACGACCATGTGATAACACAGGTTTTTGAGCGTCTCTCCTAATTTGTTGATTTTTGGGAGCGTATCACCTGGTTCTGCGAAATGTGTCTGAGCGGAAGTGAAAAGAACTCTTGGTCCTTCATCAAAACCACGCGACGGAGACAGTCGGCTTCCCCGTTACCGTAGACTCCATCCGCCGCCACCGCAATCTCCCTTCTTCGCCCGCCTCGGTCACCATGGCGCTCGCGGTGCTCTCGCTCGTGAACGCGGCGCTGTACGCCGCGCAGCTCTTCGTCAACTACGCCATGTCGCGCAATATCGGCCCGATGTCGCGCAAGCACGAGACGCTGATCACGCCCGCGGGCTACGCGTTCGCGATCTGGGGGCTCATCTACACGTTGCTGTCGCTCCTCGTGGTCTGCGACGTGTTCTTCCCGTCGCTCTCGGTCTTCACAACGGCGCCGCAGCCGAACGTGCTGCGCCTGCTGTTCTCGGTCTCGTGCCTCGCAAACATGGTCTGGATTGGGCTCTTCTCGAACGAGTTCATCCACCCGTCGACGCTCGTGATCTCGATGCTCTGGATCACGCTCTTCACTCTCTACCTGTACATCCAGGTGGAGCGCAAGCAGAATCCGTTTAGCTGGGGGCGCTACCTCTGTAGCGAGCTCGGGCTCACGGTGTACTTTGCGTGGACGTGCGCGGCCACGCTAATCAGCTTCGCCGTCTCGCTGCAACAGTTCCTCCAGGGCTACCTCACGCTCAGCGCGTACCTGGTGCTGCTGAGCGTGCTGGGCGTCGCGACTATCTCTGCCGTGGTGTTCAACGAGGACCTCGCGTTCGGCGCCGTCGCCGTGTGGGCCCTCGTGGCCGTGTCGGTGAAGACGTTCCCGTGGGGGAGCGCGAATGTTGAGCGCATGCACGCCAGCATCCGCGTCTGCGCGGCACAGAACGCCGCCATGGTCGCCGCGTTCATGTTCATCACGGTCGCGGTGCGGCTGATCGCGCGTTACAGGTAAGACGGCTTTGGGCCAGGACACTGAAAGGAATCTCCGCGCTTTGGCTAACGCTTTGCTTTGCTTTGTCCAACGAACAGCGGAGACAGCTACGAGCCGCTCGACCGCGAGCCGCCCGTGCTCAACGGCAAGGTGAATCACATCGACTACGGCACGAACTGAGAACAGCCAGCAGGAAGGCTCCCGCGCCGAATCTGCAACTTGTTTCTAGACTCAGTTGAAGCTGTCATGGAGCATGTTTTGCGATTTTGACATTTCAACCCACCTGTAAATGTGGAAATCTATGGTTTCACCACCGTATTTTGGATATTTCCCTTCACACCCTTCTTCGCGGATCGCCAGTTTCAGGAAGCCAACGAAAACAAAGCCACCTTTCCGACGAAAAACGCCCACGAAAAAAACAAAAAACAAAAAAAAGCGAAGCCAACGCCAACACCAGTTTGCAGCCACCGTCCAACTTTCCACCGTGCCCCAACTCAGCCTTCCGCGTGAATAAGAAACTCATGAACAGCTCCGTGTCGCCGCGCCACCGCAAGTTCGCGCGCAACCTGCGCTGGCTGAAATGGGTCAACGCCGCCGTGTACCTCGCGCAGCGCCTGCTCAATTCGCACTACGGGCGCGGCGTCGGGCCGTCGTCGCGCCGCCACGAGACGCTCATCACGCCCGCGGGCTACGCGTTCGCGATCTGGCGCGTGATCTACGCACTGCTCACGCTCGGCGTGATCGTCGACTGCTTCTGCCCCGTGCTCTCGGTCTTCTCGTACCTGGACGACCCGATGCGGCTGCTCTTCACGCTGGCGTGCGTCGGCAACATGGCCTGGACGGTCGCGTTCCCGAGCGACTACGTGAACGTCGCGACAGTCGTGCTCGTGGTCCAGTGGATCGCGCTCTGCGCGATCTTCGTGCAGATCCTGCGCACGCGCCACGACTACGGCTTCAGCTTCGGCCGCTACCTCGCGAGCGAGCTCGGGCTGACCATGTATTTCGCCTGGTCCAGCGCCGCGACGCTCATCAGTGTCGCCGTGACCGCGCAGGACCTGCTGGGCATCACGTACCTGTCGATCGCCCCGTATATCGTGCTCGTCTCGCTGCTCGCGGTGGCGACGATCTCGATCGTCGTGTTCGCCGGGGAGATCACGTTCGCCGCGGTCGCCGTGTGGGCGCTTGTCGCGGTCGCTGCGAAGGACGTGAAGGGGCTCGACGAGCCGACCACGCAAGTCAGCATGGGCGTGCGCGCCGCCGCCACGCAGAGCGCCGCGATCATCTGCGCGTTCATTCTGATCGCGGTCGGCCGCAAGATCTACGACCGATACGCGTACGTGCCTTGAATGATGGAATCTTGTGAGATGCTCTGGTGCACTAACCTATGCTGTTGTGTGGTGTGCTCAGACCAAAGCCAGATGTGTACGCCGACCGCACGCTGCCGCTGCTGACCGAAAAGACGCTGAGTGTGGACTACGGCACGGTGACCGTTTGATGCGATCGCTGCTGCACATGAAATTGACACAGGAAGCGCGCCAGAAGAGGGAGAAGCGAACCAGTTTGACCTGAAACTGCGCGGTGATGCGTGTCGACTACATGCACTGCATAGCGTGACCAAAGCCCTTGATCGAGTAATGTATGCGATCTTCTCCCGCGCATGAGAGGAAGCCTTCCGTTTCTGCCAAATCGCCCACGGATACGGTAAAATCTGCGACATGTGTTGATCTAAGAATTGCATGAAATCGCTCCCACTTGGACTCTCACTGGATGTACCATCATTCCTTTGTCACAAGATACAACAGTCGAGGAGCTCACCTTCGCTGCAAGTCAGTTGGAATCTATTTGCACAAGCTCAGGATGGTGTCGCTCGCGGACGCGCTGCCGTACGCGAACGCCGCGCTCTTCGCGCTGCAGCTGCTGCTCACGTGGGTCGCGTTCTCGCACGGCGACAGCGCCACGTCCAAGTACGAGACGCTCGTCACGCCGGCGGCGTACGCGTTCGCGATCTGGAACCCGATCTACTTCTTCACGCTCATGACGGTCATCACGGACGTCGCGTTTCCAGGGCTTTCGATCTACCACAACGCCTCCTGCCCGACGCCGCTGCGCGTGTGCTTCGCTCTGAGCTGCGCCTTCAACGCCGGCTGGGCGCTGCTGTTCAACGTCGCCGACGCCGTGAACGCCGCGGCCGTGGACATCACGCTGCTCTGGCTCGTGCTGCTGCCGATCTACCTCTTCCTCAACATCGAGCGCGACGTGCGGCCGATCCGCTGGCGCCAGTACCTGTGCAGCGAGCTCAGCATCCGCCTCTACTTTTCCTGGATCACGGCCGCGACTGTCGTGAGCTGGGCCATCACGGCCCAGGAGATCTCAGGTGGGTACCTGTCGCTCGCCTCGTACCTCATCCTGCTGGGCGTGCTCGTCGTGAGCGCTGTGGTCGGCGTTGTGTACGGCAAGGACCCGGTGATCGGGCTCGTCGCGGTGTGGGCCTGCATCGGCATCACACAGAAGGACGCCAACATCTTCCCGGCTGGGGAGCAGCGCGAGAAGGAGCTGCGAATCCAGGCCGCAGCCACTCTCGTGGCTGGCGTGGTCGCCGCGATCGTTATCGTGTCGGCCGTCGAGCAATCGCTCAACAAGCGCAGGTACGTGTCTCTCTTGCACACGCAGCACCCAGACCACCAAGCCGTCCCACAGTGAGTCACGTTGATGTTTCGTTTTCTTTTCCATTTTGCTCAGACTCTCACGCGCGTGGCTGACGACGTCTACGTCTCTAAAGGGCGACGCCGGGAGCGAGTCCCAGCGCGCTAACTACGGCGCCATCGACACCGGAAGCAACCAGAAGCTCAGCCGCCGCGGAAGCAGCCGAAGCGTCTGAGCGAGACAAGTCGCCCGTGTGAATACAGAGGACGAGGGGCTACAGTAACTTGGAATGTGAACACACCAGTAATCCGTTGAACCTTGAGTCCAGATGGGTCTCTCTACTTCGAGAGCAGCGGCTTGGAGACGTCGGCGATCGTGAGGGGCGTCCACCTACAATGAACAGCCCAAAGAAACATCACACGCGTGTCAGCCTCAGTGTAGGATCTCCCCTGTCAGACTTGATCCGTTTACGTACTGTGTGAAAAACTGGCGGTAGATATTCGCCACCACAAGTGTCATGCTGACGACAAGCAAGCCAACGAGGGCGCCGGCTTGGACCTTGTCGAGCGTTGCCTGCGCCGCAGGTTCAAACGATCCCTTTCGCTTGGTGAGCCAAAACAGCGCCCACATTGCGACACCGCCAATGACGTTGTCGTGACGGTAGACGATTCCCGAGAGCACGATCGTAAGCAGCATCGCGAGGATGCCCGCGTACGGCGCGAAGGGCAAAAAGCCACCGTGGAACGTCTGCCACGAGATGGAGACGTTGAGCATGACGGCGGCGCTGGCCCACGAGAAGTAGAGCCGCACAGCGAGATGGCTGCCCACAAACTGCGCCCACGAGATATCTTGGAGCTGTGTGCTGTACAGGTAGATCGGCAACAGCGTGAGCCACATGGCCGCGAGGTCCAACGCCGCGACGTGGACCCAGCGCAGCCAGTTGAAGAGCACGATCCAGCCCATGTTGACGACGCACGACGCCGTGAAGAACGTGCGGAGCGACGCCGGCGCATCCGTGAAGAGCGAGAGGTGCGGGGAGAAGAGTTCGCACACGACCATGGAGGTTGTGAACACGTAGATCACAAGCCAGATGAGGAACGCGATGCCCTCGGGCTGGATGAGCGTGGTCCACGTCCACGGCTTGCGCGCCGCCGGGTCGGCCGGCGTGAACGCGTTCTGGTTAAAGTTGACCAGCAGCTGGAGCGCAAACAGCGCGGCGTTGAGCTGCGCGTGCGTCGCGCCGAACGGGATGTGCATCGGAGTACGCGCTTGCGGAGGAAAAGTCGGACGAAGGGAGGATTGACAAGTGGCTGCTTCGATGAGGTGGTCGTTGTCGGACGGTTGCAAACGAGTCGGTGAACGCAAATGGGAGTGATGATCAGATTGTGGTATTAGTGTAAAGCCATGGAATTCGATTATTGGTGCCACCAACAGCTCCAACTTCAATCCGTTTAGGTCGTCAACACCATGATGATGGCTCCAGAACTAGCCAGTCGGTGGCGTGTTGGGTACTGAACGAGGATTCCATTTTTTCGCTTGTCGTGGGCTCGCCTGTCAAACCCAAGAAGATCCTGTGGATCACCACAATCGTGCATGGTCCTGGCGACGACATTCGCTCGTTGGATCATGGCACCGCTCCCGTACGTCAACGCCGCGCTGTTCGCGCTGCAGCTGCTGGCCAACGCCAAGCAGGACGCGTTCTCGCCGTCCACCGCGCCAAATGACACGCCCGACATCCCGCTCGCGCCGGCGCCCTACGCGTTCCTCATCTGGCTCGTGATTTACGCGTTCGTCGCCGCGCACGTCTTCACCGACTGCTTCCGCCGCGAGCTCTCGATCTACGAGGCCTCCGCGACGCCGACGTTTCTCCGGCTCTGCTTCACGGCGTCCTGCGTGCTCAACATTCTTTGGATTGTGCTCAATAACTGGCTCCAGTGGATCAACGTCGGGACGTTCGACCTCGTTCTGCTCACTGGCTCGCTCGCACCGATCTACCTCTCGCTGTGCAAGCGAACGCCGAGAGCGTTCTCGTGGCGCCGCTACCTGGCGAGCGAACTCGCGATCCGCCTGTACTTCTCCTGGGTGTGCGCCGCGACGCTGCTGTGCGTGACCATGTCGCTGCAGGATCTCAGTGGCGCGTACTTGGCGTTCGAGACCTACGCGCTGCTGCTTGCGGCGCTGTTCGTGGTCGCGCTGAGTGGTGTCGTGTACGGCGAAGACCCCGTGATCGGACTTGTTGTGACGTGGGCGCTCGTCGGGCTGGCGAAGCGCACCGACATCTCACAGGACCTCGCTCTACAGCACAAAGCCGAGTTGCTGCGCGCATGCGCAACGCTGGCTGCCCCCATCCTCCCGGTCATGGCCGTGGTCTCCCAGGTGCACCAGCGTGCACAACGCCGCCAGCAGTACGTACGGATGATATCCTTGCTCTTATCATTTCTCGACTCATGCGGATCAACTGTTGTGTTCCTCTATGAAGGGCCTTCGAGATGGCAACAGATGTGGAGATGGCGAAGCGCGGGAGTGCGCATCCGTCCAACACCCGCTACGGCGCCACGGCGGCCCCGTGACCATGACCAGTCGGTTATATCGCTTTCTGTTCTTCTAACTTCAACACTTTGTTGCATGTGTGCGGCTCTTGTCTCACTTATCGGACCGTCCCAGACGGCTTGTTCTTCCCCAACTGCCGCATCGCTATCTCGCTCCGTCGCCAGGTACTAGCACTCGGGCTTTTTGCCACTCCGCACTTCAGTACCGCAGACGAACGACCATACACCATGATGGCGGGCAGCTCGCTCTCGTTCCTCAACGCCGCGCTGCTGGTGGTCCAGGCGGCCGTCAACATCGCGTACGCCAAGCATTTCGTGCTGCTCGCGCGCCAGTACGAGACGCTCATCTCCCCGGCTTCGTTCGCGTTCGCGATCTGGATCCCCATCTACGCGCTCGAGGTGCTGCTCGTGCTCACGGACCTGCTGTACCCGCAGAACTCGTTCTTCGCGGACGCGAACCAGCCCACGCAGCTGCGCGCGTGCTTTGCGCTCTCGTGCGTGTTCAACACGGCCTGGCTCGTGTTCTACGTCAAGCACTACATCGTGGCCGCGACCGTGATGATCTTTCTGCTCTGGCTCGTGCTGCTCGTGCTCTACATCTACTCGGTCAACGACCGCTCGGGCCGCGCCGGCTTTGACTGGAAGCTCTACGTCTGCAACGAGCTGCCCATCGCCATGTACTTTGCCTGGGTCACCTGCACGGCGTTCTTCCACCTCGCGATCGCGCTCCAGGAGTCGCGTCAGGGCTACTTGATGATCTCCACCTACGTCACGCACCTCTCGATCGTCGCTGTGTTCGCGCTGCTCGCCGTGCTGTACGCGCAGGACCCGGTCTTTGGGCTCGTCGCCGTCTGGTTCTTCGTCGCGGTCTCGAGCAAGCACGTCGCGCTACCCAGCAAGGTGCTGGCGGCTGACCTGGCCGTGCGCGCGTGCGCCGGCGAGGCCGCCGGCATCGTCGCGGCCATGCTCGTGATCTCGACGCTGTCGATGTTCATGGTCGACAGGTGAGTCGTTTTGGTTGTTGGTTTGTTGGGAAATCCAACGTTGGGCGCGTCGTCAACGATGCAATGGAGGCTGACGAAAGATTGGTTTTTTGTTTGTTGTGTTTGCTCGGCATTGGCGGTCACGCGCCGGCAACTACGGTGTGCGGCTGTGCGTGCTCGCGATGGTGCTGGGGGAACGTCTGCCGCCTGTCCCTGCTTTCTGGAGCCAGTAAACCGAGCGGCACGACCGAAGAGCTCACGTCGGTCGGTGGCATGCCCGTCGTGCAGCAGCAGCGCCCCACAACCTACGGCTCGTCGTCGGCCACGGCGTAGCAGCATGTTTTGTTGGTTTTCTGTTTTCCGGTTTTGGTGCTTGAAGAGATGTTGGTGGTCCATCCAGCTGCGACAAGGCGCAGATACCACAACTACCTCTTATCAGTACATTGACGCGTTTCTCGATCCCTTTCGTTGGATTGGCCACCCTATGACCATAATCAGCCAATCAGATAGGGCTGTCGCATCGGGGCCATCCGTCTCGCACGTCTCTCTTTCCACCGCCGCACAAGATTCCAACGAACGAGCACTTCGAGTTGGCCGAGTTGGGAGAACGCCAACGCGCCAACGCCGACGCCATCGCTCCGTTTTCATCCAACGTTTCCGACAGCCAACACCACCGTTACCAACATGACGGCGGAGGTGAATGCGCCCGCGGCGGCCGCGTGTCCGCACGCGTCCAAGGCCGCGGCCAAGGGCAAGGACGGCAAGGAGGAGAACTGCGGCTTCGGCCAGCAGATGATGCACATCGCGCAGCACGCGGCGGCCGGCGGCGAATGGGAGGTCACGGGCGCCACGTCCAACGCCAACGCTCCCAACGCCAACGCGCGCCGCGCGAAGACGCTGTCGCAGGAGCGCGAGGTCTCGAGCATCCCGAAGAGCGACTTCACGCCGGCGCACCAGACGGGCGCGCAGAGCAACTGGGAGTACCCGTCGGAGGAGATGTACTTCAAGGCCATGAAGCGCAAGGGGTGGGACCCGGAGGCCGCGCAGATGAAGACCATCGTGGCGATCCACAACTCGGTCAACGAGCAGAGCTGGCGCGAGGTGCTCGAGTGGGAGGCGCGCCACGGGCCCGCCGGCGCTTCGCCGCCCAAGCTCAAGCGCTTCATCGGCCGCCCGAGCGACTACAGCCCCAAGGCGCGTCTGCAGCACCTCCTCGGATGGTACGTCGTCTCTGGACGCTTGTTTTGGGCTTTCTTTTTTTCCTGCATTTTGGGTATTTACGATGATGATGGTGATGACGTAGGTCCGTGCTGCCGTTCGACCGCCACGACTGGGTCGTCGAGCGCGAGGACGGCACGGAGGTGCGGTACGTGATCGACTTTTACTCGGGCCAGCCGCAGCCCGGGCGCCCGCTGTCCGTGTACCTGGACGTGCGGCCGGCGCTCGACTCGCTCGAGAGCGTCGCGGCGCGCGTGCGGTGGCAGTTTGAGGAGAAGATCAAGCCGCTGCTGCCGTTCCGCGGCGCCTTTGTGGGCCAGAAGAACAGCACGGAGACCGAGCAGGCGGCGCCGTCCACCGAGGGCCGGTCCACGGTCATCCCGCGCAGCGATGCGTGAAGAAGAATGGAGCGGCCTTGTCTTCTTTCATCTTCTTTTGTTCCCCTTCAATTAGATCCTTTGCTCATCTGCGACGTGGTCTCAATTATTCTGGCTGTTTTGGATCCATGAGTTTTTCTGCTAGGCGACGCTTCACACGGTTTACAGCCGCAACCCCCTGACGTGAACAAAGCAAGAATATGACGGCGACGGACGTGAACGTGAAGGTGGCGGTGCGCTGCCGGCCCATGAACGGGCGCGAGACGCAGCTCGGCGCGCAGGGCATCGTGCAGGTCGTGGACGGCAAGACCGTGGTGATCCGGAACCCGTCGATCGACGAGACCACGGCGACCACAGTCGAGTCACCACGCGGCGGCGGCTCCGACGACCACCACAGCAAGGCGTTCACTTTCGACTATGCGTACTTTTCCGACTCGACGCAGGTGCAGGTGTACGACGCGATCGCGCAGCCCATCGTGGACCAGGCGCTGCTCGGGTACAACGGCACGATCTTCGCGTACGGGCAGACCGGCTCGGGCAAGACCCACACAATGATGGGCAGCGGCGAGGACCACGGTATCATCCCGCGCATGAACCACGACCTCTTCGAGCGCGTCGCGCAGGCCACGGCAGCCGAGCCCTCGAAAAAGTTCCTGGTCACGGTCTCGTTTCTCGAGATCTACAACGAAGTGATCAAGGACCTGCTGAACCCGTCGGACAAAGTGCTCAAGATCCGCGAGCACCCGGACATGGGCATCTACGTCGAGCAGCTCGCAGAGCTCGTGGTCAAGGAGCCGGGCGACGTCGTGCGGCTGCTCGCGCAGGGCAACAAAGTGCGCCAAGTGGCCGCGACCCAGATGAACGAACGCAGCTCGCGGTCCCATTCGTGCTTCACGATCAAGATCGCGTCCAAGCAGACCCAGATACTTGAGAACGGAAGCCAGAAGGAGACCTGCGTGAACGCCAAGATCAACCTCGTGGATCTAGCCGGCTCGGAGCGCGCGTCCAAGACGGGCGCGACCGGTGGTCGCCTAAAAGAGGGCGCCGCGATTAACAAGTCACTCAGCGCGCTGGGCAACGTGATCACGATGCTGGCCGATCCGAAGAAGCGCAGCGGCGGCGCCGTGCACGTTCCGTACCGCGACTCCAAGCTCACGCGCTTGCTGCAGGAGTCGCTAGGCGGCAACTCGCTCACGGTCATGGTAGCGGCAATCTCGCCGGCCGACGACAACTACGAAGAATCGCTGGGCACGCTCCAATACGCGAACCGCGCCAAGGCCATCAAGAACGCCGCGCACCGCAACGAAGACATCAACGAGAAGACGATCCGTGAGCTCCGGGAGGAGATCGAGCGACTTCGCCAAATGGTACGCCCCACGTCGGCGGCGGGCGGCAACGGAGGTCCCGGCGGCGCGAGTGGCGCCCAAAGTGAGTCGATGATGACGCAGATGGAAGAGACGATCGCGAACCTCGAGCGCGCCAAGCAAGAATCGTGGGAGGAGAAGCAGCGGCTCACGGAGCTGTTCGAGCAGGAGCGGCTCAAGAGCCTCAACAACGATACCAAGATCCTGGGCTTCATGCAGACGGTCAAGCAGGAGAAGATGGACATCATGAAGCGCATCAAGGCGCTCCAGCAGCAGAAACTGAGCGTGACCAGGCAAATGCGCGTGCGCAAGCAGTCGTACGCGCAGGCCAAGACCAAGCTGCAGCAAGAGGTCGAGACTTTCCAGCAGAACAGCCCGCAGCTCACGGCCAAGCAGAAGCAGGCCAGGATGGAGGAGATCGAGGCCACCAAGACCCTGGTCGTGGGTGACCGCGACGAGCTCGCGCGGCTCAAAGACGAGCTCAAGCTGTGCGAGGAGAAGCTGGTCGAGGAGGAGGCCGAGGTCTCGGCCAAGAGCGCGCTGCTCGAGGAAGACGACAAGTTACGCAAGGCCATCCAGGAGGACGAGCGTGAGAAGATGAAGCACGAGCGCGAGGCATTTTTGCAGCACGCGCTGGACGAGGAGCGCCGCGTGCTGCAGCAGCAGGCCGAGGAAGACAAGCAGCGGCTCGCGGACGCGCTGGCGCACACGGCCGACAAGGAGAAGAAGCTCGCGGACGAGGTCGAGCGCCAGCGTGCGCGTGCGCTGGGCTTCCAACAGCAGATCCACGCGTTGCAGCGTGAGCATGCGCAGTGGAAGAGCGACGCCCAGGCCACCCTGACGCAAATGATCGAGAAGATCAAGCGCGAATTTTACCGCGAGCAGCGCGATTTGCAGGAGCAGTACGAGTACGCCGCGCGGCTACTGCGCGTCGCGAAGGACGACATCGTGATGCTAGGGGAGCGCAACGCCGAGCTGGAGGCTCAGGTGGAGGCAGCACGTCAGCACCCGAACGACCAGGAGTACGCCAAACCATTCAAGTTTCGATGGTGACCTCGAGTGGTGGGATATTGTCGAGAATGATTATGATTATGGGGGTAAAGCAAAGCGGAGCGGCGGTCAACGGACGTGAAGGAAAATAAGGCACGGAACGCACACACTGGCTAGTGCAAGCGGCGTCCTCAAGTGCGCGTGAATGATGGTTGCGGGCTGAGTCTCAGGCGAAGTGAGGGCCATCGTGGGCCGGAGCGTTGAGAAGAGACTTGACGCTGAGCGGCTGACCGTTCTTGATCATGAACGGCGTGGTGCGAGTGCGTAGGCTCTCCAATTTCTTCTTGCGCTCGCTGCGCGCCGCATCGTCGTCATCGTTGTCGTACTCGGGTTGAAGAGGGGTGACTCGCATCGAGCGAAGTCCGTTGAGAGCAGGGGCCGAGGTTGGAGGAGATGCGCCATCCTCGCTGTCATCACTCGCCATCGACTCGGCCCGGAGACGTGCACGCAGCTTGCGCTCTTCCTTGAGCTTCTGCAAAGCCACGCGGTAAAATGCCGAGGTCTCTTCGTCGTCCCTGTCTGGTGGGGCGAGTTCTTGCGCGAGCTGGCGGTAGCTCAGGCCGTTCGAAAGCATCGCGATGCTGTAGCAGCTCGATATACTGCTCGTGGTCGACACAGGCGATGAAGGAACTTCGGCAGACAGATCCGACGCTTCCGGTGATTCCTTGACTGGCTCGGCTTGCTCTTCGTTAGGCTTCTCAACCTGGTCGGTAGAGTCATCGACTTCTTCGCCCACGCTCGAGGCATCACTGCTGCTGCTCGTGGAATGGAGCATCGCATAGCTGTTCGTCTTCCAGTCAGTGTTCCAGCCTGGCGGGAGCGTGGACGCGACGCCTGCGACGCCGGGTGCCGCGTCGCCCCAGTCGGACGAGGACAGCGGCGGCGAAGTGCCTTCTTGGTTGTCAAGATCGACGGAAGCATTTCCGTCGTCAAGAGCCGCGACCGCGTCATCATCGGGTTCCGACTTCGGCTCCAACTCTTGGATGTTTCCCGTGACGGCCTCGAGAAAGTGTTCAATGTCGGTCGCGAGGACCTGCGAGCGCGCGCCGCGCTCCTCATCGTTCTCGAGCTCTTCAACGCGGCTCGCGCGCTCGACCAGGTCGTGCGCGTACGCGAGGTCCGCGAGCGAGAGCGGCGAGCGCGCGCGCGCGGAGACCCGCGGCGACACAGCTTGAGCTTCTTCGATCACGAGCGCGTTGACAGGCTCGGTGGCCGCCATCGCGCTGTCGGCTTGGATGGCGCAGGTCAAGTTGCCGGACGCGTTCATGCGTGACAGGCGCTTGCGCTTGCCGATGCGGCGGTGGCGGTGGCGCACGCGGCGCGGGCGCGGCACGACCGCTTCGCCCGTGACGAGCGCGACGCAGTTGTCGACCGTGGCCTGGAGTGCCTCGCGGAGCGCGTGCAGCGCCGACGGCAGCGCGTCCACGATCGCGCGCAGCTCGCTCGAGAGCAGCTCGCGAAGAAACGCCAACAACTCGATGATGCGCTGCAAGAAGGAAAGGCAAGTCAGAGAAATGGTGGGCGAATGGCGCACGCCAACGACCGCAGAGGCACGTACCATGGCGAACGCGGCGACGGCGGGGGAAAAGGGGGAAAGCAGGCGCCGCAAAGGGAAAAGAAAAGCGAGAAGTTGCCGTTGCCGTTGCCGTTCTTGGAGGAAGAAGAAGACTTGAGCGGAAGCTGACGAATTGGAGAATGACGAGAGGCAACCAACAAGCGCGAGCGAGAGAAAAAAAGACCCCCACAATTCCAACGCCAACAAACCAACAAACAAGTCCCAACGAGTTGGGAAATCCCAACAAATCAGCGGATTCGACACTCCCAACCAGGCCAACAGAAGCGAAAAGTGTAGGCTGAGGCGCTGGTTTGGAGGACGCGCGACACGGGTGGCGGGACACCATGGGGGATTTGACCGTCCGTCGCATGCTGTGGGAGGAGAGTTCGCCCGGGCTCTTGTGCGTGTGGGAGATGTGTCAAGCGGATCGGATCTGTGTATGTGTCTGTGTTTCACCCAGCGATGTCGCACTTTCTTGGTGCAGCGGCAACTGCGTTGTGGGAACTTGACCACGTTGAAGCGCGCGATATTAACCAATGCAATCGCTTTATTTGTACTTTTAGCCAATCAGTATACAGCATTCCTCCATTTTTGTCCGCCGTCCGCGACATGGTGGCCTAGTTGCCCCGCACCGCGCATATCTCGCCGGCGTTTTCTCACCTCCGCGCGTGGAGCAGCGCGTGGTCCCGCGCACCCGCGCCGGCATCATAGTCGAACTGGTTGCCGCTCTTCCCACTGCACGCGAGGGCGACGAGCATGCCCGTGAAGGCCGCGAGGCTCGCCGCCGTGCGGATGTCGTGGAGCCGGCCCCACTGGCGCAGCATGCGCTGGAGCCACGCCGAGCCGTGCGAGCGGCACGCGGGCGTGTCAAGCAGCCGCGCGTTGAGTGCGAGCATACGCGTGATCGTGTACGGCACCATGGCGACCATGGTCGCGCCGCTCGCGAGCCAGAGCCGCGGCATGCCCGCGACCGGGCAGCCGCAGCTGCGGCCCTGGCGCTGCAGAAAGTAGACCGCGAGCGCCGAGAGCCCGCTGCCGACGGCCAACGGGCCCTGGAGTCGCGCGGCGTGGAAGTACATGCGCCGGAAGTATGGCGCCTGGAACGCGAGCTCGCGCGTCTCGAGCAGCGCCGGGTGCTGGGCCATGGTGATGAACGCGGCCGCGCCCGTGAAGAGCCCCGCAAGCCCCGTCGCCGTGATCTGCGCGAATGCCTCGAGGTCCATATTCGGAGTAAGTGGCTTGCTTGGTGGCGGCTCGCTTGGGAGCGTCGAATCTCTCGTTGTGAACTGGCGACTAGGGGGTGCCGCCGCGGGAACGACCTGTCAAATAAGGAGGAGGGAGCGGATCATCTCCATGCTGCATGGAAGAGGGAGATGGGAGCCCTCCATGGCGTGCCGCAGCTGCCACTTCTGTGGCGACAAAGCCAAGAATGAAAGCTGCGATGACGTGGCGATAGCAAAATTGGCTTCGATGAATCCGATAGAGTACAACAGTATATTACTATGCGAGCGTCGTGACGTGCCGGTAAAATTTGGTACGAAAGCGTCTTTTTGGTGTGGTGCGGCACCTTGAAGAGACGCGTATCTCTTCGCCCCACAAAGGCGGCTCCTGTCACCATGAGCGAGGCGGGCGGGAAAGCCGGAGGCCATGCGGCGGCGGTACCGACTGGCGGTAATAGCAGCAGACGCACGATGAGCCGGCTGCGCGCGGAGCGCGTCGTTGCCGCGGCGCAGCGGCTCTCGCCGCTTGACACGCGCCGTCAAACCGCGGATGGCGACACGGCCAAGCGGCCAGCGTCGACGCCAGTGGGCCTCCAGGCGACGCGCGCCGTGTCGGCGCTTGTACCGGCCGCGCAGGACCTCTACCTACAACAGTCGGGCGTGCAGTTTCTGCTGGAGGACCTCGTGAAGCGGCTCCAGGATGAACGACCTGACGCGCCAGCGGCGTTTATCGCGAGATACTTTGCCGGCGCGTTGACCGGCACGAATGTACGCGCGAGGGAGTTTGAGTATGTGAACGGCACACTCCAGAACCGGCTCGCGTTCTACACGCAGCTGCAACGCGATTTGATGGGCGTTGACCTCAACATGGGTACGGTGTCATTTGACACGACTTTCTCGTGGTGTGGAAGAAACGCTCACGGATAGTGGGTGGCGATGATGGCAGAAATCACCAGTGACGACTTTGCCGAGCTCGTGTGGAGCCACTGCAGTGATGTTCCGAGCGTACTTTTGAACCAAGCGTGCTCCCACTTGAGCGAGTCGCCCGAAGGCACGATCGTTGCGACGCTGCACAACTTTCTGTCAGCGTTTGGTCCGTGTCTGCTGTACAACGGTACGTTTCCACGAATATTATGCGCAAGGTGCTGTATGTAGTGGGCTAAGCTTTCGTGCGTCAAAAGAATACCTATCGGAGGTCCACGACGCGTATGCGAATCTCTCGCGAGACACGCAGTCGTCGTCCCCTAGGTCAAGCGGACGATCTGAAAGGTAGTGTTCGTCTCTCCTCCTATTATAACAAAGTGAATCTAACTCGTATCTTGGACTACTAAAGCATTGCAAGCGCGATGGCCGCCGACCGCGTGGTCGCAAGGCTGCGTTTCATCGCGCAGCAGGCTTCGTACGTTCTGCCCCGTTTCCTTCGGCCGCGTCTGCTCTCTCTCATGTGTTGACGAAGTGGCATGGATCTATGACTAGGATGACGACCCCGCCACTCGGCGAGGTCGAGTCCTTCGTGTTCAAGAGCACGAGCTTCCGCGAGGTGACGTCCACGCCAACTCACCTCCTCTCCCTCCCGTTTCGTGAGCTCACCATAGCCGTGCGATCTCTTCATAGTTCTGCGCACTCTTCTTCTTGAGCCCGGCCATCGTCGTCTCCATCCGGGAACTGCAAGACGCATTCGCGATCCTGAGCGGATCAGATACGACTCAGATATGATCCACCCAAAATTCATGTGGTGTACACTATTTCGCCCTCTTCCGTGTTGGGCCTGTGTGTTCAGACCGCGGAGCACCTATCGTCCCCCAACTACCGCCATCTTCAGCGGAGGGAGAGGACGCCTCCGCCGCCGCCTCCTCCATCGTCTCCCTCTCTCTGTGTATCTCCTCTCGTCCCCCACTCAACGTCCCGTCCCGACCGCCGTACCCTCCGTAACCCCAGTCCCGCCGCCATGTACCCGCGCCCGCGCGTCGCGCGCAACGACGAGAACTCGGCGCCAACGGCCACCTACGCGTTCGGCCACCGCTCGGCCGCGCCGTCGTCCTCCGGTTCGTCCGCCAGCCGCAAGACCGGGGTGACGCGCCCCACGGCCGCGTCCGTGGCCGGTTCCTACCGCTCGACGTCCTCGCGCGCGTCGGTCGTGGTGCCGGCGCCGCCGTCGTCCACGTCCTCCAACTCGTCCGTGTCGTCGGCGTCGTCGGCGCGAACCGTGCGCTCTTCGGTCTCCGCGCCCACGGCGTCGTCCGCTCAGCGCGCCGCTGCGGCTGCGGCGCAACGCTCGGCGGCCGCGACCAAGTCCCACCGCTCCGTGCTGCAGGAGCGTCCCGCTAACGTCCCGTCTTCGGCGGCGGCGAGAGCCGCGGTCGCCAAGCCGCGGACGGCGTGCGCTCGTTCCCAGCCTTCGGCGTCCGCACGGTCCACAGTGCGCGCGTCACAGGCGCAGGTGACGCCGCCCGTGTCGGCGTCGCATCACCACGCGGCGGCGGCGCCGTCGATCTCGCCGGCCATGGGCAACATGCAGCTCCAGTTCAAGCAGGCGCAGCAGCTCATCCACCAGCCGCCGCCGGCGCCGGGGCTCTCTCGCTACGTGCCGCCGCCGCCGCCCGCGTCAGAGCCCATGGAGGTCGAGCGCGTCCCCGAGCCCGAGCCGCAGCAGCCAGCGCGGTCCTGGACGCTCGGCGACTTTGAGATCGGCCGCGTGCTCGGCCGTGGCAAGTTTGGCCAGGTGTACATGGCCCGCGAGAAGAACTCGAAGCAGATCATCGCGCTCAAGGTGCTCGTGAAGGACCAGCTGCGTGCGAACGGCGTTGCCCATCAGCTGCGCAAGGAAGTGGAGATCCACTCGCGCATCCGCCACCAGAACATCCTACCGCTGTACGCGACTTTCCAGGACGAGAGCCGCGTGTACTTGGTGCTGAAGTACGCCGGCGGCGGCGACCTGTACAAGAAGCTGCGCGCGAGCCGGCGGTTCGCGGAGAAGGACGCCGCCACGTACGTGGCACAGCTGGTCAGCGCGCTCGAGGCCTGCCACGCGCAGCATGTGATCCACCGCGACATCAAGCCGGAGAATTTGCTGCTGTCGGAACAGGTGCGTGTTGTGCTCGTGGCTCACAAACTCAAGTAGCTGTCGCCGAGTTCTGACGTTTGTGTGTTTGCAGGGCGAACTGCTGCTGGCCGACTTTGGTTGGTCGTCATCCAATGTCACGAACGCGTACGTGCTCCCATGTCGGGTAGCATTCCATTCAACGTTTGAGAGAGCTGACAATCTGTACCCTGTGTCTATAGCAACCGACGCGAGACGCTGTGTGGCACACTAGACTATTTATCCCCCGAGATGATCCGCGTACGTGGTTTGGCATCGAGCACGTCCAAAATGCGTCACGCGGTTGGGTCGCTTACACGATTTTTTTGTCTTGCAGGGCGAAAAGTACAATGAGTCGGTCGACATCTGGGCGCTGGGCATCATCATGTACGAACTACTGGTCGGCAAGCCACCCTTCGAAGCTCCGGTACGTGACTCTCATCAGCTCTACCCCGAATCATGTGACCACACGCCACTCATTCCTCACGAATATCGCAGGGCCAAGATGAGACCATCCAGCTCATCACCGATGGAGCGCTCCAGGCCCCCCCGAATCTATCGCTTGCCGCCAAGGATCTCCTCCAGCGAGTACGTTCCCGTCATCATTATGCTCCTGACCGTCCTAGGTCTAATCAACTCTGGATTTATGTAGATCCTTCAGAAAGACCCGGACCAGCGGCTCTCGCTCCGAGAGATCAAGGCCCACCGCTGGTTCTCCAACGTCGGTGTGCGCCACCGCGTGTCTTCGCGTGCGGCCTAACGCGTCTACCTGTCTATACTCGACCCCCGTGCCACGCCTCGCGCGAACCCACGCTTATTATTTGATATGATTCCTTTTCTTCTTGGGTACCTGGCAGCTCTCTCGATTCCCATGAGTCTCGCTGCCACACCCAAACGCACATACTACACAACCATCAACCCACTATCAATACAGATCACGCAACGGAGAACAAAGTCGCTCAACGAGCCCCACACGTAAGTTGTCATTTCCACGTGAACCCATGTCTGCCTTCCCCTGACTGTGAAGAACCTTTCTCATCTCCCAGAAATGTACCCAAACCTTGGTACAGTTGGCCAGTTCACGTTGACAAAATCCCAAAACCAGGTGATACTTTCCACGGATAACCTAGAACGAGGTGTAATCTCCGCGCCGCTACCATTGGAACCGTGGGGAACACCCCATCCGGTCCCGTCCCCCACGCCCAAAACCGCGGGAACGCCGCCGCCGCCGCGCCCCGCCCGCCGCCTCCGCTCCATCCCAGCGGGCCCACTCCCCTCCCCTCCTCTCCTCCCGCGGCCGCTGCTTCCTGGCGTCCAGAGCAGAAATCCGCGCGCGTGCCTCCGCCGGAGCGCTCCGCCGTCTTTGTTCTCCTCCTTGTTCTCCTCCTCCTTCTCCGCCATCCCCACCCAACGAATCGCGTCGTCCGCCATGCGCGCCCCGCGCACGGCCAACGTGCGCTCGATGGTCAACTCGCTGCGCGTGCGCGAGCTGCAGATCGTGCTCGCCGAGCTCAACCTCGCGCGCTCGGGCCGCAAGCTGGAGCTCATCGACCGCATCGTCCACGCGCTCGAGGTGCGTCCTTTCTCACCAAACAACCGAAAACAAGAACCCACGAACGCCTTCTCCCTGCTTGTTGGGAAACTCACATTTTGGTTTTCGCTCTTGTGCTCTAGCAATTCGAGATCAAGGCGACCGAGAACGCGTCCAACCACGCGACCGCGGCGTTCTACAACGACCAGCTCGAGGCCGCGCTGCGCTGCCTCCAGACGCAGGTCAACGCCACGCGCGCGGGCAGCAGCGCCGCCGCAACGGCGTCCTCGTCGGGCATGAGCGCGCCGCCGCCGCCACAGCCGCCGGCGGCCTCGTCGGGCTACGCGGCGCGCACGCCGCCGCCGGTCGTGTACGGCCGCCCGATCCCGTTCAACGGCCACGCGCGCGCGCCGTCCACGCACCACCATCTCGTGCCGCCGGCGGCCAGCGCGCAGTCCAACGCTACCGAGGTGCTCCACGCGACGACGCCGGCGGCGGTCAACGGCGCGCGCTGCTTCTGCGGCTCGGCCGGCGCTGCGTCCGGCAAAGTCGTGGCGTGCGTCGAGTGCGGGCTGCACGTCCACGCCAAGTGCCACCAGCTCGTGAACGCGCCCGCGAGCGAGAAGAACGACTGGTACTGCGAGGTGTGCCGCGCCGAGCTGTGCGACCCGTTCCTGCGCGTCAAGAAGACGGTGCGCGCGCCCGTGTTTGTGAAATTCAACCGCAACCAGGCGCTCCAGCGGATAGAGTACACGATCACGGACCAGGACCTGAACGACCTATACAGCAACCAGGACCGCGCGGCGCCCGGCGCCATGACCCCGGGCAAGCTCGAGCTGCAGCTGCGCTGCTTCATCCTCAAGGAAGAGCTGGGCACGGGCACGAGCTGGCCCACGACCTCGGTGATCGCCGCGAACGGGTTTGGCCTCCAGCTCGTGCAGCGCGCGCCGCCAGGGCAGTCGAACCCGTCCAAGGTGCTGCGCGAGCAGCCGTCGAACCTGTTCCCGTACTCGCGCGTAGGCCGCAACGTGATCGAGGTGCGCACGGGCGAGAACCCTGTGGTGTTTTGCTTTATGGTGCAGATCGTCGAGTTCCGCAACGTCGCCGACATCGTGAACGAGGTGCGCGCGGCGTCCGAGAGCATCACGTACGAGGACGCGAAGAAAGAGGTCATCAAGTCGTTTGGTGGCGGCGATGATGATGATGATGATGACGATGCTGTGGTCGCAACCTCGACCGTGCTCTCGCTGCGGTGCCCGTTGGGGCTCTGCTTGATCGACCTGCCGGCGCGTGGACTACACTGCAAGCACCTGCAGTGCTTTGACCTCAAGACGTTCCTGACGTTCAACAAGAAGGCGCGATCTCGACATTACCGGTGTACAGTCTGTCACAATGTACGTGGGCTGCGTGTGGCAACGAGCTGGGCTATGGTAGGGATGGAATCACTGACTCGTATGTGTGGTTGTTTGTGTACCAGTTTATTAAAGCGTCGGATCTTCGGATCGACCCGTATCTGAAGAAGCTGCTACGCGAAGTGCAAGCCGACGAGGATTTGGAGGAAGTCGAGATCTTGCCGGACGCGACGTGGAAGCGACGAGCCGGTGACGAGGCAGAAGTGGCACCACCACCGAAGCGCGTCAAAACGGAACTTGGCGACCTGTCGATCACGCCAGCAGCGACAACGACTGCAGCACCGTCCATAGCTGCCGCCGCGACGACCGGATCCGGTGACGCCGGCCCGGGCAGCGCGAACGCGCCGTTTGAGATTGACTTGTCGCTGTCGAGCGACGAAGAGGACGACGGACTGGGTGCGATCCCGACGCTGACAGCGACGACGGGCACGCCGTCCACCGCCAGCGCCACGACCAGCACGGCGAACCTCTCGGACGACGACATCCCGATCTTCACGGTGGACAGCGACGTGTGGGAGCTGCCGCCGGGCAACGTCAACGCCTCGGGCAACGACATGCCCTTCCCGATGGATATCTTCTCGACGTTTGGCGCGGCGAATGGCGGCAACCACGTAGATTTGTCCACTGGTAATGGTAACTGGACGACGTCTGCGGCCGCCTCGTACAGCGCGATGCCCTCGCTCACGGCGACCAGCACGACCAGCAGCGCGTTCGCGTCGTCCACACCCGCGTGGGCAGCGTCATCATCCAGCAACAGCTCGACAGCAACGGCCGCGGGCTCAGCGAGGGGATCGGAAGTCGGACTCGCGAACGCGATGGCGCAACTGTCGCGGAACCACCCACATGTGAACAACCCGTTCGACGCGCGGCGGTCCGCCGCACCACCGAAGCCGGCGGCGTCTGCTGGTGGCAGTGGCGGCGGTGGTAGCAGCACGCTGGATGTGATTTGTCTACTGGACAGCGATAGTGAGTGATGATATGAAAGGCCTCGAAAGCCGTTTGACCATTCGTCGTCGTCGCATCCCCCTCCACTCGAAACTTGTGACAGGACGCTCGACCACCTGCGTGACGCGAGAGTCAAACCCAAGCCTTCCTCCGGTACGGTGCCCCCTGGTAAGTCATTGTGTTGAGGACGACACATTACACTTGTTGTTTTTTGCAGTCAAACCGTTTTTCTCACGCACAGCCATCGATTATGTGCCGTCGTCAGCGGTTTCAAAGGAACAAGTCGGTAACAAGAAGCCATGGATCCCACCGTGCTTGGAGCAGTGGGCGACTGTGGTGCAAGCGACTTGGTGGCGACGGTTTCCATGGCCAGCGAAGCAGCGGTGAAAAAAGACCTAAAGGCGTGATGCGTAATGTATCCGGATCACTGGCGAAGCAAGCGGCGACAACAAGACACGCGCGTCGGTAGCCAGCGGCACCAGAAGCGCCATTGGGTATCAAGTCAAGGAGAGGACGGCGTTGGGTGGGCGGGTGTCTCCCTCATTGGATCCCGTGCAGCTCCTGGAAGACACCAATAGGCGTCCGAGTTACGCGAGTGGGATCTTCAGTGACTTTGGCACCTGCGTTTCGGTTCAAGCTGCTGCCTTACGCATCACGACCTTCAGTATCTGAGTTGTACGAGTCCGAGTACTGATCCTCTTCACCCTCGCGAGGTATACCGCTGTCCATCGCGTCTCCTCCGGCATCGTGCATGGGCTGTTCTCCCGCAGAACCGCCAGACACTTCGTCACTGGCCTCTGTCCCTGAGACTAGGCTGGAGTCCCATTCCACTTCATCTCGAGTATGTGCGGCTCAGCGTCTGAGCGCTCGTAGCGCTCGGCGTCCTCGTGGTCGTTGCGCTGGATCACTGGATTGCGTGAGCTTCTCCAGCGCCTCCACACCTCCGCGCCAACTTGATCGCGCGACCAGCAATAAGACTATGTGGAAGACTCGCGAGCGCTACCGTAGCTGCCGATTGCTTAGCAGAATCCCCGACGTTCGCCATCTCGACGAGAACACCAACACCGCCGCCGTTGACGATATCCACTCGAACAGCTTCGTCGTCACGAGCCAGCGACGCTAGCGGTTGCTGCAACTACCGCAACTGCATCGCTTTGGCACATGAATGCAGTGATTGAGCGTGCGCCTCGAGCAGCAATGTTATCACTTTGATGCGCGTCGAACGGGGCGAGGAGGCATAGCGCAACACACGGTCCGTAGTTGCCGTCAACGTCCATAAGCCGAGTTTACAAACGTGAGCAGCTCCAGTACCCGACCCGTGTGGATGAGGATCTCTTCGAGCCACCCATTTTCAAGACTTGACCATGCCGATTCGACTCATTCACGGACATGATGTGATGATGTGACAGCACCGACAGCAGGCTTCGCTCGATGATCTGTGACAAGATCGTTGCGAGCTCACTCAACAGCGGTGACTAGATTTTGCGACATAAATGAACCGCTTCGCGAGCCCACCGGTGGGAGCGGCGAAGAGTGACAAGTTGGTTGAGTTCCACGTTATCCACCAGGAACTGGAGACCATTTTGATCCTTGGCGATCTGCGCCATTGGGTCATTTCCGAACTTGCAAGGAGTCTCTTCGAGTTCTCTGATTTCACCAGAAGGTAATCGACGACTCCTGCTCGGAGAAGCGGACCCACGCAGATGCGAGAAGCCGAAGCCATGTTGACCATGGGCAACGCCACTCCTCTTTCATCCGGAGATCCAGTTCGAGTGGCCTCCATGATCAAATTGACGTATATCGTGAAAAAGACAATCGTGGCCCTCTCCAACAGCCAGCAACACTTTCCTCGCGCACTCTTTCCATTGGTGGCGTCATCGTGACAGTGCACCATATCGACGAGCGCTCGAACGAAGGCTGGTTCAATATCGCCGATGCAGATGACACACGCCAGTCGGCATAGCAGATCACACACCAAATCCTTCACCGTCCCACCGTTTCCCACCATCTCTACGAAAACAGGAATGAAACCTCCGTTCAAGATACGAAACCACGCTCCGTCGTCCTCAGCGAGCAATCGAAGTACATTCAGAGTGAGTTCCTTGATGTCTTTACACGCGGTCGGAAGAATGCTCAAAAGGACGGCCCTCTCGCTGACAAGCCACGATGCTACGAAGGCTAGAGCACATTGTTGGACGCAAACGACATGCAAACCGAGTGAAGCACTACTCAACTAGACTTGGTGGGTGGCAAGACTCGACTGGAGGGAGAACTTGGAGGCGGAAAAAGGAAGAGACACAAAGAAAAGCACGAGCAGAAGGATGAAGGACCAGCCAGCGGAGGCTTAAGCACGCGTGCTCGCCGCCACCACCGGCGCCGGCGGCTGTACCTGCTCGAAGCCGGTGAAGTTCTTGGTCGGCGCGACCGGGATCGCTGCTGTGGCAGCGCCGGCGCCGGCGTTCGTGTTCGCGTTCGCGGCCTGGGCGCCGCAGAGCGCAGCGCACTCGGCGGTCGCGTAGCCGCGCACCTCAGTGAACGTGTACTCGTTGCACTTGCACGAGGCGGCTGTCGCAGGCGCCTTCGGGGCCGGCGCGGGCTCGGGCACGACGCACGGCGCCTGGACGGGGACAGGCACGGGCACGTAGACCGTGATGGTGGGCGCCGGCACCGGGGCGGGCACTGGCGCCGGATTCGGGGTCGTGGCCGGGGTCGGGGCCAGGCCCGGCGTTGACGGGCAAGCCTTCACGCACTTGTCCTTGAGCCAACCGTCGTGGGACGAAATGTTGCTGCACGTCTTGCCGCAGTCGTAGACCTTGCACTCTTTCTGGCACGCGCGGACGTTGTACGTCGAGTGGCACTTCATGCAGTCCGTGTTCCAGAAGTCGGTGGCTTCGGCGCCGTGCGGGAGGAGCGCGAGCGACGTCGCAGCGGCGGCAAGAGCGAAGAGAATCGACGTCTTCATTGTTGGCTGGGCGGTGTTTGATGGTTATAGTTGTTGTGATGCGGCGAATTCCGGAATGATCTTGAATCCGTGCCGCTGGCGGACGGGAGAACAACGGAAGGAGTCACTCCTCCTCCTCCATGGACGATCAGCAGCAAAGCGCATAGCGCTCCTTCCTTGGGACTCGAGACAAGTCTCCTCCAGCCAGTCTATCCGTCATAGGATCCCGTAGAATCGGAGCTGATGCGGGCCTCCAGACGTGGATACGTTTTCTGAACGAGCCGTGGTTCACCATCACACGGGTGTAATTGCGCTCGTCTCAGTTGCTTGACATGGATCAATAACAACTCCTTTACTCCACGAGACAATTGGCATCGTTGACCGGTACGAACCGAGAGGCTTACGCGGAAGGACGGAAACGTCGCATGACTGCGACTACTCAGTATTTTGTGGACCAAAACAACCGATTACGTGAAATATATATCCCCAAAACGTGATTAGAGTTCATCCGATTGCACATAGAAAGTTCATATGGGATCCCACCAAAGGAAGAAGACGTGCATCTCGGCTCGGGCTCCTCCCAAAGAGCCGGCGCCCATGTCGATGTGGCTCCACTGACAATCGATGCAGATACCCCAGGCATGCTGCCAGTTCCACGGTCCTGGAATAGCCTGCCCACAGTAGCTGACGACGGGCGTCCCCGCGTGCATAGAGCACTCCAGTCGCTTCGTCGCGTCCACGAGACCACTGCCTCTTCGATCTTCTGAGACCCCTAGTCCACCTGGCGAGAGGCACTCAACCTGAGTTCCTCGAGCACGCTACTACGCAGTAGTTCGTAGAGCATGCGACCAGAATCTGTCGGCGCCTCTACACAAGGGTCGCGCTCGGTGAATTGGTTGCGAGGGAGACTTCATGGCTCCATCGAAACAACACCGCGAGATGTCGATCACATTCGTACAAGGGACACTTCCAACACAGTGCCTACGCGATGTGCGCCTGATACAAGCTCGGCCAGATCTGCTCAACCGATCATTCCACAATTGCCTTTTTAAATACCAACGAACCCGACGACCCCACCATGAAGACCTCGGCTTTCATCGCTCTCACTGCCGCGGCGGTCTCGCTCGCGCTCTTCTCGGCCACGGCCAATGCGCACGGCTTTGTCAACACGGACTGCACCAAGTGCTCGTTGACAAACAAGGCCCAAGAGTGCCAGAACGAGTGCAAGATCTACGGCTGCAGCAAGACGTGCGCCACGGTCGGGGACAAGGACTGGTGGCCCCAAGGTAAAGTCCAAAAAGGCGTGTCCGTCGACGACCGCCCCGACGCCTGCTCCGACGCCAGCGCCGACGCCCGCGCCGTCTCCCGCTCCGACCGTTCTGGTGTACGTGCCGGTGCCGGTGCCCGTTCAAGCGCCTTGTGAGGTTGCCCGAGTGCGGCCCTGGCCTCACCTCCTGAAATGAAGTGCAAGTGCAACCAGTTCACGTTCGGACACAGTGCGGGGTACGCCTCGTCCGAATGCGCCGCGTTCTGCGGCGCTGGCAGCGGTGCTACTGCGACTGCGAGCAAGGGCAAGAGCCTTCGTGGCTTTGAGCAGTGGCAGCCCGCTCCAGTTGTGACTGGGGACAACGCGAACTAAAGGACGTCCACGCGTGATGGGTTCATGCTAGAAACGGAGAGAGGATGTATACCTTCATGTATCCCTCTAGATGAAGAGCACTGGTCCCACGATCCAAGTGGGAGAAGAGAACCAGTCGAACTTCGCATAAAAAAGGAATCACATTCACGATTCACGTATCGCCTTTTAGCCCCTACTGCTGCTCATGCGGCCTAGCAATCTGCCTGAGCGAGTGTCATCAAGACAGCATCCCCACCAGCCTTTTGGACTTCCTCTCGAAGTGCATCGACCGCGAGTAGCCCCTTCAACGCCTTGCCGGCCGCTCGTTTGGGCTTGTCCGATCCTTCCGTATACAGACGCACCAACGGCCCAATCGCGCCAGCCTTCGCAACGGCGATGCGGTTCGCGTCGAGATCACCGGTCAACGCACAAAGAGCTCGCGCTGCACACTTTGTAACGTCGTCCACGGGCGAACTCAGCAGCGTGACGAGAGCTGGCACGGCTCCGTCCCGCACAATCTTACCTTGAATAGCTGTGTTGCCACGCGCGAGCTTCCCCAAGGCGCGTGCCGTGCGTTCTTGCGCGCTCTTATCGTCATCGCGCAGCATGCGCACGAGTGCCTCCGTGACGCCATCAGCAAACGCCACACTGATCTGGTTTGCGGGGTGCTTCGAGACGATGTCGCCCAGCACATCCGCCGCCCTGTTTCTCAGTTCCGCATTGCTGTGACGCAGCGACTCGACGACGAGTGGGATGACCCCGGCAGCTGCAACAAGATTCTGGATTGCGGAGTTGTTGTGCGCGAGATTGCCAATCGCCATCATCGCCATCGATTTCTGGGTGTCGTTACCAATACGAATCAATCGCACGAGCGGGCCAAACACACCGGTTTGCATCAGCACCTTCCTGTTCTCCGGCGCGGCGTACGCGAGGTTCCCCATCACGTGGGCCACGCGCATCTTCGCATCGTCGTCGCCCTTGCGGAGCAGTTGCATCAGCGACTGGATCGCTGCCGTGTCCACGATCACGCGCTCGCGCGCCTCGCCCTGCCAGCTCGAGAGATTCGCGAGAATCTGCGCGGCGATCTGCTTCTGACCGTCGTCGGCGCCTCCACGAACGATCGACACGAGTGGCTGGATCACGCCGCAATTGATAATCGCGACCTTGGCGTCGTTCGACTCGGTGGACAGCGAAAAGAGGCTACGCAATGCCAGTCCCGTGAGGTCGTCGTCGCGGTCGCCGCCTTGTTGTACGATCCGGAGCAGCTGATCGAGCACGCCGTGCTCGATGAAGCGTGCGGCAGGCGAGCCGGCCTTGCTGTAGCTCAAGTTCCGCATCATCGTCAGCGCCGTCTTCTGATTTGTCGCATCGCCACGCAGTAGATCCGCCGCGATCACCGCGACGCCGGTGTCCAAGATCGCGACCTGGTTCTCATCACAGTGGAGCGCCAGTTCGCTCAGCACCCACATCGTGAGCTCACGCTCCGTCGCCGACGCGTCAGTGAAACCGCCCACCAGCGCCGCGATGCCGCCGCCGCTCGCGATCGCCTGCTTGGTCACGGCGTTCTCGTCGGCGAGCGCGTACAGCGCGCGCAGCGCCCACTCGCGCTGGCCGCGCACGTTTCCAAACCGCGCCTGGTGCATCAGCGGCGCGACGGCGCCGGCCTGCGCGATCAGCAGCTGGTTCTCGGCCCCGTCCTTGGCGAGCGTGCGCAGCATCGCGGCGGCCTCCTCCTTCTCCCAGTCGTTGCCGGCGTGCACGAGCTGCGCGAGCGCCTCGAGCGGCCAGAGACCGTCGTCGTCGCTTGGCGAGTCGTTCTGCAGCGCCAGAAAGGCACGCATCAGCGTCACGACCGCGTCCTCGGCGGCGGCCGCGAGCCGCGCGGCGCTCTCGTCGTCGTGGTACGTGGAGCTCATCGTGGGGGCGCGGGCGATCGACAAATGTGCGCCATTTCAGTCGTTTCGGAGCTCGTGGTCCTCGCGGGAACGTGAGCTAATGACCGGATTACAGCAGATTTGATGTGCAACATGAGTGCAACATAGATGAAGTAGCAACATAGCAGCAACTTGAACATTCCTGCATCTTCAGCAACCGGCGGATCCAAAATCCATTCTTCGCGTGTGAATCGCTGCATGCGCCTGCTTCACCTGCGCCCGCTCCGCCGCTCCGGCGCCCTCTCCTCCTCCTCCTCCTCCTCCTCGTCTCCCTGTCTGTCTCTTCTCTCGCGCGCCATGAGCAGCTCGACCGCCAACCACGAGCCGCCGACGGCGCTGATCCCGATCGTACGGTCTCACTTATCTGTATCCGGAGATCGAAAATGATTCAGCGGACTCATCCGTGTGTTTATGTGCAGGCCGACGGCAGCGAAGAGATCGAGGCCGTGACGCTCGCGGACGTGCTGGTGCGCGGCGGCGTGGCCGTGACGATCGCGAGCGTCGGCCGCAAGCCCGAGAACGTCGTCAAGATGTCGCGCGGCGTGCGCGTCCAGGCCGACCTGGCCATCGAGGCGTGCGTGGACCTGAGCTTCGACGCGATCATCGTCCCTGGAGTGCGTGGAGCGGCGTGCTATGAGATTGGTGATGTGGCCAGAAGAGACTGAGAAACGAATCGTGGTGTTCCGTAGGGTCTTCCTGGCGCGACGCATTTGCGCGACTCCACCGTGCTGATCGACCTGCTCAAGCAGCAAAAGCACCTCGGCAAGTGGTACGGCGCGATCTGTGCGGCGCCCGCGGTCGTGCTGTACAGCCACGGACTGCTCCCGTCGCCAGCGACCGGATACCCGGGGTTTGAAAAGGACCTTGACGCGAGCATTGACTACCGCAAGGACCAGCGCGTGGTCGTGACGGGCAAGTGCGTGACGAGCCAGGGCCCGGCGACGGCCATGGAGATGGGGGTCAAGCTCATTGGGCTGCTATGTGGAAAAGACAAGGCCGACCAAGTGGCCAAAGGGCTGCTAATGCCGGTGACGCCATGAGTGAACGTGGACAATGAGCACTGAGCTCTGTAAGTTGTGTGTTCTGCATGGAAGGACGAGTATATGAAAGTTAAAAGGACGACGCGCATGTGGTCTTGTTGCTTGCTTACAGGTTGGACACACACGTTTCGAGGCTCATGAGCGAGCCATTGAGTGGGGTGCACGGGCCGCGGAAGTCGCGCGCCTTTTGGGTCTTTTTCGTCTTCCAGATCGCGACGACAGCGAGCGCGGCGACTGCCGCAGCGCCCACCAAGGACGCGACCAACGGGGTTGGGTCCGTACCTTCGGCGGAACTCGATTCGCTCGAGACACCAGCAAGGCTGGTGCTGAGCTGCTGCACGCCATCGATCGACGAGAACGCCAGCAGCGACTCGTCCTTCTTCGAGTCCTGGAGCACCTTGCAGCTGACGAGGTACTGGTTGGCTTCGTTCTTGCCGCTGCGGCAGAGCTGGCACTTGGTGTTCGGGACACAGCCTGTGAAGCGCGGGTTCGCGTTGTTGCACTGCGGCTCCGTCACAAACGACACGGCCGTCATGCCAGACGTGGCCACAGCGTTCGAGCAGCTGTCCGATTCAGAGACCGGTGCCGACGCGGGCGCTGTGACGGCGGCTGCGGCGGCGACTGGGGCGGGGGCGGCGCCGGCGCTCGCGGTCGGGCAGGAAGCGTACCCTTGGCTCGCTGGCGTATTCCACATCTTACAGAAACGGCACTTGTCGGCCTGGCAGCCGAGCCCACCGTTGCCCGATGGGCACGTGACATCGTAGAACGCTGACACGCCTGCAGCCTGATCCCCGGGAGAAACTGTGCATGCCGCCGCGCCCTCGAACGCCTGATCCTCTTGGGCGCGCTCCGTCGGATCACACGGCTTGAAGAACTTGGACTGCTCGGTCTTGCTGGAGCCAGAGCGACAGAAGCGGCACGTCGTCTCGAAGCAGCCGACACTCGAGAGATCGTCGAGGCACTTGGGGTCGTGGAACGCGGCAACCCCCACTTGAGCGTTCTCGGGCGACACGTACGACGTACACACTTGGTCCCGCGTGGAATCGGCCGCGGCGACGGCCGTCATCAACCCTGAGGCGGCCGCCACGACGAAAAGCGCTCGCTGGAGGTACATTGTCGGTGCTTGTGATCTTCGGTTTTGTCACTTTCAAGGCGAATACGCGAATGGGAAACTCCCCGAGCGACCAAGCGACCTAAAGCGACCGGTCACGCTTGGCACACTTGGGTACTGCGGTCACAATACCACGGGACGAGGCAACACCACATATCCCAACGGACAGAGCGTACTCACGTCGCATGAACTCTCGCGCCGTCTCACTTCCAGGCTCGATGGCGCATGAGGAGGTCGACGCCGCGGTAAAATCAGCTCACCAACCCTCAGCGACGACGCACGCCAGCATCTTCTTGGAACACCCAGCGAACGCCTAGATGTGATCTCGACGTGCTCTTAAATTGGCCATGCATCTCACACATCAATGGCGCCATCTATTTTCGTGGCCATTCTCCATGTGCGGTTCCAGAAACCCGCGGAACGACTGGTCGCGGATGTACCACCGCGCGCCGTATCCTTGCACATCGCGAAGCTCGAATGTCACTTCCCCGTGCGGGAGACTGTGTACGTTCTTCCACACGGCGTTGTCCAAGATGTACTCGACCTTGGCGAGCGCGGTCGCGTTCTTCTGGCGGTCGTTGCCCTTGAACTCGCCCCAGAAGCCGCTGGACGAGCGGGCGCAGTGCTTTGTGAACGCGCGCGCGCCGACCGTGAGCTTCTCTTTGGTGCTCTGCAGCTGCTGGAACGATACCAGGCACTCCGCGCGGGTGAGCGGAGCGACCGTGCGGCTGCCCACTGTCTCGCGGAAGCCGAGGCACGTCAGGATGCCGCGAGCTCCGCCAAGCGCTAGGATGAACGCAGCCGTTGAACTCACACGCTCGCGCTGTGTTGCAATATCATCCTAGTTATAGCGCATGGGTGAGAAAACGAACCCCAACACGGAATGTCAATACCCTGGCTCGTTACCTCGCGCATGTCGCCGCAAGAGCTGACAAAGGCCTGCAGCGTACTCAGAGGCAGTTCGAGCATGCGATCTCGGCTGTCTGTTAGGACGTTGACGCCCTCGGCAGCAGGCGTCTGGTCCAATAGCGGGCATCGCTCGCTCTCAAACCACGTGGCGATGACCACAGCGAGCTGGTTGACGAAGCGCGCGGCGCGCGGGAACGCGGTGACGACTTGGCTTGCGGAGACCATGATGCTCTCACCGCTGTCGTCGCGCTCCTCCGTTTCGCGCACCATCTGAGCCGCAAACGCCGCGGGGTCCTCAGCGTCGCTCAGTGCCGCATTGGCTCCCTCGGCGTCGCGGAAGAGCGCGTCAAGCGCGGCGCGCACGTCCGCGCGAACCCCCGAGTCTTCGCTCATGCTTGTTGGGTGGGACTTCAGGTGATCCGCATTGGTGCCAACCTCTCAAGACCATCACTCACCACTCGTTAATGACATCCTCATTTGAAGAACATGGATACAGTCTCAGTACCGTTGTACCTCCGTTAGCGAATGCATCTTGTTGAGCGTCCTTGGCATTCTCAATGCTTCACACGCCTTTGGCATCGCGTGACGAAGGCGGATCGACGGGACGCGTTCGAGCGCCGCGAGTGTACGCAGGCTGTCGAACGTGAATAACATGGTGCCTCGAAGCGAATACGAGACGGCGACGTCCGCCCGATGAAGTCCAGTGGATTCGATCCCGACGCGCAGTGCGGCGCGAACGCGTGGGATGTTCGCGCGTGATGTTGGGGCGCTTCAGCCCAAAATGGTAGGCTAAACACATTGAATCAGCGCCACGCGCTGCGCTTGGTGAGTACGTTCCTCACGTCGGTGAGTTTGTGGCAGCTCTATCACAAGCACGTCGACTGGACTGTCCACAACCGAGTTACCGGCGGGTTACGGGCTAACACCAGGTCAGCGCTGCTCGTTGTTCTCGCGATAAACCGCTCGAAGTGCGTTGTAGTCACCGCGGATCGGACGGTGTAGCGCTCTCTGTTGATCTCACGGCTTTGTTTCTCCATCCTATATGCAGTTGTCTTACAACAACGATATCGAGCTTCTCCAGAAGAAGGATTGCGGGTTTATACTTTGGGGAGAGAACTTTTTTTACCACTGACGGTGGGCAAAGTGGATCAACGCTCGGACAAGACGCTGGTTTTCCAACATCTCTTATCCGTCGGCCCCACGGTAGATGCGTCATCTACGGTCTCACCCATGTATCGTTCGTGACTGATTATTATTCAGCGAGCCGAGTTGCGAGTGCAAAACGTCTCAAAAACCGTCCGTGTTCGTGCTGGCGAGTCACTGAAGAATCGATACGGCATGTGTGAGGACTATGTCGCAGAACAAAGTCGAGAAACTGGAAAGACTGGAAAGCACCCAGGGTTTGCCTGCTAGTGCTGTGTTGATTGTAGAGGCGTATCTACGCTCTTGAAGCGGTTCCTGGTCGGAAGTATGTTCATCGTTATTCTGATGAAGGCAACCACGATCGATGCTCCGCGTTGTTGTGTAGAATTCCTGTTAAATTGCCTCAGAATACAAAATAAAGATGCTTTGCGTGAGCAGTACGGATCTGCGAACGGGAGGGTGATTCACTCAGTGTTCTTTTGGGTTTTGTAACCGACCCACGAACAAATTCATGGTCTGACAGGCCACTCGTGCCGTTCGGTGGCTAGGCTTTGACGACCGAGTACTTCCAACGGCGACGAGCGTCGAGACGTTCATCCACAGTCGGCTCGCTCATGGCCCACACAGTTCCTTTTTCCTTTCTGGTAAAAGACGATTCGGGAACGTATCTGTCATAGAATGCGCAGCCATCCCGTCGAGCTCACGCTCCTCGATTCTTTCTGCTCCAGGAACCGTTGGTGTTGTTCGTCATCTCGCGCAACGCAAACCAAACTGTTGAAAAGGAGAACCTCAACACGCGAGGCACAATCTTCGACCCACCGAGTGTAGATGCGCCAACTCCCCCGGACAGTTCCTCACCTCGTTTTTCTAGTCGCGGCGCGACGATTTTCAACGCCAACGGGCAGCATCTCCACGTAGAGACTCGTGGCTGCCGGAGTTCTCGTCAGTTTGGATTTGTGACGAGTCCATTTTGCCGTGGAGATGGCTAGTCGCTTATCCACAGTGTCTTCCGCGGCGGAATCGTGCTCTGGGTTTGTCCACTTCTCCACTTCCTCCCCTGGAAGACAAATCGATCCTTTCCCAGCACAATTCGTCCTATATGCACAGGATCATCCACCAAACGGTCCACAATGAACGTCCATGCAAGGTGCGCGTACCGCACCATAGTGAGCTCTTGTCCGTGCAGTGCCGTGAGCGTTTCATCGACCTGCTCGAAGGCCCAACGCCCAGGGCATCGCGAAACACACGCGCACACGACGCTCCACGCGAGCGCACCATCATACGCCTTCGCTGCGCGCGTGCGGGGCCCCCTTCGTCACGCTGGCGGCCGACGCTGTCGGCGCTCTCGCGGGGCGACTGCCTAATGAGCTCGTGTGGGCTGGTCGCGTTAGGGGAAGCTGCCCCTGAGCAGCTACTAACTTGTATTAGTGGGAGTTGATCATTTCCACAGTCGGCACAGATCAATTACTTATATAAGGTCAATCCGATTCTTGTCGGGGTAAAAACGAGACCACCTGTGAAATCTGACGCGCACTTGTCCCCGCGGCCTCGAACGCGCGGCCTCGAGCCCGCGTCTGAGATGATCTCGTGGAGGATGCGGTGGCTCGGCTCGTAACCATAGTGAGGGACGACGAACACCATGATCCAGCTGCCATTGCACTCGTAGACGTCGTCGAAGAGGGACTTAAGGACCTCCAACGGAGAGAGATCTGATCCGGGAGCGTTGGTGCCGCTTTTCATACCGCCTTTAATCATCCCGTCGTGTCCAGCGGAGAACACCACGTTCGGCGCACGTCTGACCCACCACATCGCGGTTATTACCTGTGCTGTCCATGGCCATCCTGGTTTGTTCACTTTTTGTGCCGTTTGCGGTGTAATCGTCTCCCGCTTCTTGGCATCCCGCGAAACGATTCAGCCTATATTTTCACGGCCACACCACCGTCGTTCCCATCGGTCGGACATTCTAGATGCCAGTTACCCGATAGCACGGGGCGTCGCTGATGTGATCGGTCCTGCAATGCCTTCTACGACGGTTGGATTAGTCGATCGAGAGTTCATTCGTTGAGAGACTTCCAAACAGCAGAGCACACTCACAAGGGGGCGAGAGTAAGTCGGGAATGCGTAAAACATCATGACGATCCAAATGCGAGCTCTTGACCACCCGTCTGCGCCACGACGTCTCCTCTGGTTGTCGTAGTACCTCCACTCGGTTGGGACTGCAAAGTATCAAAATCATGATGTGAGCGACGCGAACTCTAGTCATGCGCAGACCGCGAGATAGGAGACGTGGCGTTGAATTTCAGCGAGCGCGCGCTCCGATGCGTCGATCTCACGTGCTCCGATCGCTCCATTCTGTGGGCTTCACACGACTCTCGCGCAGCGAATGAGCGCTCCGTTGCCTTGTGATGCGCGGTCCAGACAACACAAGAAGTGACACCACTTTGCCCGTCGAGAGCTTCGAGGAACAGGTGCCGGTATAGGAAAACGAAGAGTGTCCGAAGAGGAGCACAGTATCCACCACCTCACTCTGCTTCATCAGATGAGAGGACGAAATGGGAATCTTCGACGCAACAAGACCACTCTGTGCGTGCGAATCCAATGTTTTTGCCTCTTGTAATCGCTTCACTCAATACGGACTCGTATCTTACTTACTACACATACACAAGTAGATTCCTTGTGAAAATGCTGGCACGTTCTCACACGCGCCACTCATATCGACGGCGAGGAGACGGCTCCTCCAGTGTTTGCTCCTCGCTCTCGCTCTGGTTGTCGTCCTCATGTTCCGGGGAGAGCAGGTGCTGCAAACTCATGGGCGAGCGAGCGCACTCGCTCGGCGGCTTGGATTCAGTCTCAGAGACGTCATACTCTTGTTCGACACAATCCTGGTACGCGGAGCCCGCGTAATTATCTTCGACAATCCCGACCTCTACGGGTCGAGGCGTCCATTTTCCTTCGAGGATGTGCAGCTCCTCCATCGACTCGGCCAGCTTCAAGATCGACGCCGTCTGGTCAAGACGCAGATCCACACGCACGACGCGACCGTGCCGAGCGCTGAACGTGAAGTCGCCTTCGCCGATCGTGACCATCTCACGCCCAAGCAGCTTCGCTCTCAGCTGCGGGAACCACTCTGACAGATGCGGGAATAAAGCATCTAGTAGCGTTGCGGTGAGATAGCTCGCGCACCGAGTCGTCACGGTGACTGTGGCCGTGCTGTCGGCTTCGTTCGCGCGCACGCGGGCAGAGAGAACGCTCACTTTTGGCGAATCCAGCACGACCACCATTTGGTCCATCATGGCAAGAAACGAATCCAATCCGCCGGGTGTCGGCGGAGAGTGCACGCCGACGGCCAGCGACTCGTCGAAGCACGTGCGCATGAACCGAACCATATCCACAGGCTCACTCTGCGCATCCTTCCGCCACACGACCTTGAAAAATCCGGCGTGGCTCAGCAAGTAAAACTCGCGGATGATCTTCTCGAAGCTACCGAGCGCCGGAGCGTCCGCGCGGTTGAGCGTGCGCGCATAGAGCAGGCTCCTTGTGGTCTTCAGTGTCGCGATCTCCTGCTTCAGGTTCATGATGTCAAGCTCGAGGTTGTGGCACTGGAGTCGCGCGAGCTCTCTGGCGCGGAGCTTGACGCGCTTGCTCTTCTGCACGACGCCGCGAACGGTCGCCGCTGTTGCTGCCGGTCCGCGCAGCGAGATGGCGGTGGTGGCAGGCTTGCCGTGGGAGAACGAGGACTCGGCGGAGTACTCGCCCCTCATGGCTGGCGTTGAACGAGCGTCGCTCACTCGCGAGTAGCGGAAGAAGTCTGCACAGTAGCGGTAGCTGTAGCTGGATCTGCGAATGGTCGACGCAAGGGCGCACGGACGCGCGACGCCTTCCGTGTGTGTTTCAGAAGAAGGAAAATCGAAGACTCGGCAAGAACAACAGGGAGCAGAAACTACGAGGGCTTATAGTTAGCAAAAACGCCGATGACGGTCTCAGTTCCTCTTGACTCGGACTATTTACATCCAATCAAAACGAACGAACTTGAGCGTCCACACATGTTTGATATGACTCGAATCCAAATTTGGATCCGAGTTTCTAATTTCTTGACGCTCCAGCTCTGCTTGTTGCGATCCGGGAGGGCGAAATCCAAGTAGCAGCCACATCGAGAATGGATGGACGGCGATATTGCTTACCGCCTTTGCTTGACTGTGTGCTATTGGATGCGCTGATGCTGCCGACAACTCCGTGAAAGCATTCTTTGGGGCCGATCACTTCCATGCAATCGCAGTTGAGTGACGAGTGCGATTGAATTCCGAGTGCGCGCGTTCCACCTTCGTCAAATGGAACCAGGTTCTTCACCATGGTCGGCTCTCGACAACGAAACTATACACATTTGCAACGGCACTCGTGCACACTACGGACAAGCAGCAACGACGCCTCAGACACATTCGTCAACCACATCACCACTCGGAACGAACCATGCGCTCAAGCTTCTTGGTGGTTCAGTCCATGGTCGAGTTCACATGCGTCGCTCTCTGTATCTTGGATGAGTTGGATGAGCCTCCAGACCAGCTAGTCGCTGGCTCGCTCTCTGCGTCCGACTGATTGTCGTCCTCCTGCTCCGGCGAGAGCACGTACTGCAAGCTCATGGGTGAGCGCGACCCGCTTGGCAGCTTGGACTCGCGGTCAGAGGCCTCTTCGTCGTGCTTCGCCCCGTCCTCGTCGAAGCCCAGTTCATCGCCTATCAAGACCTCGACCGCGTCAGAACAAGGAGCCCATTTCCCCTCGAGGATCTGCCGCTCCTTCGTCGACTCGGCGAGCTTGAGGATAGTCGAGATGCGGTCCTGGTGAAGGTCTACGCGCACCACGCGTCCGTGTCGCGTGGAGAAGGTGAACTCGCCGCTGACGATCGTGACCAACTCGCGGCCGATCAGCTTGGTTCGTAGCCACGGAAACCACGTGGAGAGATGCGGGAACAACTTGTCCAGCATGGCCGCGCCCAATATGCTCGCACACCGACTCTTCACCGTGACGGTGGCAGCGTCTCCCGCCTCGCTCGTGCGTACGTTGAGAGAGAGCACGGTGGCCTTCATGGAATGTAGCTCGGCCGTCATTTGCTCCAATGCTGCAAGAAAGAGATCTAACCCACCCGGAGTCATCGGTGAGTGCGCGCCGACCGCGAGCGAATCGTCAAAGCACGTGCGCATGAACTGCAGCATGTCCACGAGCTCGCTGCGTGCGTCGCGCCGCCTTACGACCCTTTCATATCCGGCGTGACCGATCGCGTAGAACTCGCGGATGATCCGCTCGTAGCTGCCCAGCATCGGCGCGTCCGCGCGGTTGAGCGTGCGCGCATAGAGCAGCCTCCGCGTGGTCTCCAGCGTCGCGATCTCCTGCTTCAAGTTCAGAAGGTCGAGCTCGAGGTTGTGGCACTGGTGCCGCGCGAGCTCTCGCGCGCGAAGCTTGACGCGCTTGTTCTTCTGGGCGACGCTGCGCACGGTCGGTGCCGGTCCGCGCAGCGAGATGGCGGTGGTGGCAGGCTTGCCGTGGGAGAACGAGGACGCGGCGGAGTACTCGCCCTTCATGGCTAGTGTTGAACGAGCCCGGCGTCTGGGCGTCGATCCTCGCCAGTAGAGGAAGAAGTCTGTGGAGTGCTGGTATGTAGCAGTAGCTGACGCCCGGACCTTCGAATGGTCGAAGCAGGGCGCACAGACGCGCGTCGGCTTCCGCCGCGTTTCAACTGGAGTAAAGATCGAACGCTTGAAAGAAGCGTGAGAAGAAGAAACTGGTACGGTCTCAGTTGCTTGTGGCTTGCAGCGATTTCATCCAATCACAGCAACCCAGTGCTGGGATGGACGACTTCCAATTACAATTCAATTGAATAATGCCAGCCCAGCTTTAGCCGCTTAGCTTTAGAACCGAAATTCTCATGTGTTCATGGTGAAGACTGAGAGGGCGAATGCCCGTGTTCGCGCCATGGATTCACCGTGGCTGCGAAGGAGCGGGCAGCTCCTATCGACACGGCTGAAGCATCGAACGGGCAGCATCACGAAAACACAGTGGATGCTTCGCGACTGCCGCCGATCAACGAATTACACACGTCGAGTGCTCAACGTGTAGTCGCCTTCGCAGATCGTGACACTCGCACGACCGAGTAACTTGACTCTCAGCTGCGGGAACCATTCCGACAAATTGGAAAGCAAAGCATCCAGCAGCGTAGCGCTGAGAGCGACGGCTGCAGTCAGATCGTGCGGAGGAACAAACAAGGACGACATGTTACGCCGATCGATGTCACGAGCTCAAGCTCGCCGTGCGCGATCCAACGGCGAGGATTCCACGCGAGCGCGTGCTGGAGCTCTTCTCGGCGTTGCCCGCGAACAAAACACGGTTCGCGTGTTCACAAAGACCCGATGCAGCTTGACAGCGTTGAATGTGGACATGACGTTCCGGCATGTGCGCCAGTTCCCGAGATTGCGCCAAAGACTTATCGGACGCGAACTGACTGACGTCAGCCGCGGAATCCGATTCCAAGTAGTTTGCGTACCAGTTAGATTGTGCGATTCCCGCAGCGCGTCGAGACAGTGTCGTCGATATCGTCGGAATCATCAAGGAGTACATGATCCCTTCCGGTGATTGTACACTTGGACATCGCTCTTACTATTGGTGGCGTGGGGCATTGATGAAACGCGCTAATCGACGGGCGGGGCATGCGTGACCTTACTGGAAGCATGCGCGAGCGTGCGAGATGTAGCCACCGCTGTTGGCGAAGAAAGAAGGCTTTTGCGACGCCAGTGTAGGGAGCGGTGTGATGTCTCTGACCTATACAGCACATCGAGACTCTCGGTAACAGTAACAGTGATGTGAATGGGGTGATGCTACTTGACTCAAGCTAGAAACTGATAACAAGCGGGTACAGTGTACAGCCTCAAGCCTGTGTGCTTGGACACGTGGGAAGATACACAGTTCTCGCTCACAACGCAGTACAGAAGGTGTCGACTCACCGAGATGGACGCACCAACGGCGTCTTTTTTCTCACGGGATTCAGCCAAGTTCTCGTCTACTCGACTTTTGCCCTAGCACCTGAAACAAAGCAGCCCTTGTTCAACTACCACACAACGTTTAGGTTAGCACGCGCTACAGGTCGTGTTCTTGAGCCGCAAACACAAGGAACAAGCTTGGGGCCCAGCGAGGGATCACGAACTCGGAGAGCCATTCCGTTTCCGGCGAACCGGAGAGCCCGCACGCGAACTCATACTTCAAACCTCTGCAATAAATGCTACCTACCAATCCGCCTCGGTGATCCGCACCTTCTCAAATCGACGAGATCTCTGGTGCTATCCGAGCCTTCTCTGCTTGCTCACGGCCCGTTGGTGCAGCTCCCAGGATCCACACCAGATGGACCCTTCATACTTCAAATTCTAATTCGACAGAACTGGAGCGGTGGCGAGTACTGAAGCAATATCGGCCCAGAGGAGTACCGTGCCCGTCGAGATAAGTGAGACCGTGCCGGATAGAGTTGGTAAGGGAACAAATTGGGAAGACTCATGGAGTCGACGCCTGCTACAACTTTGGCCACTGTGACGCGCGCCATCAGATGCGTCAAGCTTCGTGCGCGCGAGCTCGCGCGTCTCCGCTGCCAGAACCTGGAGCTCGATATCCTGAACCTCCGGCAGGAGATCGCGGCGCTGAAGACCACACGCAAACTGCTGTACGCGCGCGCGTTCAACCGCGCGGACAACCAGGCGGCCGGTAGCTTCGTCAAGACCGTGGGCGAGTTTTAGGCGCTCCAGCGCGATGGATACAGTCCAGTCGTGTGGGGCCGCTCTGATCACGAGCGCGCCACCGTGCCGATCGACTTGCATCAGTTCCTGCGCGCTGTGTTCGCGCCGACGCTGGCGCTGGGCGACGCGGCGCCGTGCGAGCGGGGCCTGGAGCTGTTCATCGACGACCTCGCGTTCAAGATGACGCTCGCTGGGGACATCCGAGTCCGGCTGCTGAGCGCGACCGTGCTGGAAAACGCGCACGACGGCGCCGCGACGGTTACCGTGACGGCGAAGACGCAGTGCAACTGCGCGCTCACGGCGTTCCTGCTGGACGTGTCGTTCCCACACGTGCGCCAGTTCCCGAGGCTCCGCGAGAAGCTCCTCGGCCGGGAGATCGCGCTGTTCGGGGAGACCGACTTCGAGTTCGACGTGCGCTCGCGGCAGATCGTGCGGTTCGCGAACCGACTCGACACGGCGGCGCCCATCCTGGCGGTCGTGGATTCCGCCGCCGAGTACCAGATCCTTTCAGGCGAGCGGAGTGGCGACGCAAATGTGTGAAGATGCAAAATGGAAAATGGTCCCATTGTCCGAGTGATCACAACGTCGGTGCGCAGCAGCCATGCCGTCGATGGCTCACACTCACAGGGAGAACCAGAACCCAATATGGATCTCATTTGCTACGAGAGTGCAAGGCTAGACCAGGCTGTTTGGTGGTCTGAGTTTGCGCGTGTCTCGTGGCAATTTTCTTGCAAGTCCCGCATGGCAGCCATCATCCATCACGCCTGGAACGCCGGCACGCCATTGGCCAGAACCGCCTGCCGCCTCATCACGCACGACCTACAGTACCCACACGCTGCCGTAAACACTCCGTGCAGAGCCTGCAAAGGTTTCGCTCATCAGTCGAGAAACAGAGCCCCCGACCGAAGGTCTCCGCTGGCACAGATCCAGTCGGCATTATCTCCACGGTCTCTCATTCATGGTCGCGCCCGCCCGCGACGCGGCGCCCCAGGCGCTTGTAGTGGCCACGAGCGCCCCCGTGGCGCCCACGCTGCGCTCTGAGCCCAAGGCCAAGGCCAAGGCCAAGCGCGCTGCGGCTACCAAGAAGCCGACGAAAACGAGAAAGAAGCTGCATTTGCGGACGCGCGAGCTCACGCGCTTCCGGTGCCAGAACCTCGAGCTCGACATCATGAACTTGCGCCAGGAGATCGCGTCGCTCGAGCGCGCGCGGAGCGTGCTGTATGCGCGCACGCTCAACCGCGCGGACGCGCTGGACGGCAGCGTGCTCAAGACGATCCGCCAGTTCTACCGGCTCATGCGCCACGGCTTCAACGATGTCGTGTGGCTCGACGACGAAGATGGGAGTGGCCCGCGACCGCTCGACTTTCGGCAGTTTATCTACGCGTCCTTTGACGACGTGCTCGCGCTGGGGCCCGATGTCTCGCAGAGGCGGCCGCGCGGGCGAGACCATCTCATCGAGCATTTTTGCCACATGACGGCGCTCACCGGCGCGCCGAACGTCGAGATGGTGGACGTGCGGATCCACTCGTCCAGGGACAGTCGCACGGCCACGGTGGTCGTCAAGACCACCTGCACAAGCCCACTCAGCGTGCTCATGCTCGAGGCCAAGTACGCGCACGTGAGCCTCTATCCGGAGCTCAAGGCCAAGCTCGTGGGCCGCACGATCGTCGCGTACGGTGAAGCTCGCTACGTGTTCGACTTGAAGACTGGTCGTATCGTATTGGCCGATGTCCAAGCGGACCACGCCAGCGCCATCTTGCAAGTTGTGGACACGGCGGACGAGTACGAGATCCTGTACGGAGGCAGCAGCAACGTCGCGTTCGCAGAGCTCCTTGAGAATGCGAGTTCGAAGAACCGAAGTGGGGCGACGATCGACGTCTGGGATCCCCCCTGCGCTGGGGTACAATCCAGCGCTCCTGTGTCATCTATGAGCTTGGAGTTCGTGCTTTCGCCAGACTCAGACGACGAGGAGCGCTAACTTCATCGGAGTCAGAGAGATTGCAAATATGAGATGTGACTCGGCTGGATGTCATGTCGCCTTAATTGATGTCCCCACGGAACCACAGAGCCTAACGGCGAATCAAACGCGGCAGTTCCACTGGTTGTGCCACGTTACTTCGAAGGTTGGTGCCCACAGAGTCATCGCAGCGATCTTTGGCTGCCTGTTGCTGGAGGGTGAATTTCGTCCAAACGAATCTAGTTGATGCTGGGCCCAACAACTCTGGTGGCCGGAACCAATTCCTCCCGATCGCATCTGACGTGATTTCGCCAACATCGAAATCGAAGAAAGTACCGTAATCGAGTATTTGACACCTCTCTGCCATCTCAACGAAGTCTCTGCGATCGTGTTAGTATCGACGACAGGCACATCGACACACATGCTGGCGGATATATACAATATACCGGTACCGGTACCAGGCACATGTCGACTTGGCTCACAACGAAGCCAAATCCAAACGCGTCGTCGAGACTGTGGCTACTTATCGTTCTCTACCAATGACTGCGTTCACAACGCACCACTCCCGTTGCAGCCTCTCAATGATTCGTTCTCAGTGTCTGACTGGTTGTCGTCCTTTCGTTCAGGCGAAAGTAGGTGCTGCAAACTCATACGGGAGGCCGCTCGGGGTGGTTCGGATTCGCGATGTGAGCCGGTGTGTTCTTCCTCGTTCACCCCTTCACGCAGGAATCCTTGCTCTTCACGCTTGAGCAAGGCATCGGCAGCTTTCGCCGCCACAAGGGTCAACGCCGGGAGGCCACTCTACTCGAAGGATCTGCAACTCCTCCGTCGTTTCAGCGAGGTTAAGGATCGTCGCGGCGTGGTTTTGAGGCAGATCCTCCACGCGCATAACGCGACCATGCTGCATGTTGAACGAGAACTCGCTGCCGCCGATCATGACGATCTCGAGGCCAAGAAGCTTCTGTCTTGACTTTGATTTTAAAGTGAGATCTATTAAAGTGCATCTCCTACCGGTGAAATACAACTTGTACTCTGTGGTAGTGTGAGTCTACAGTGTAGTAGCCGGAACCTTCCTTGCTACATGTTTGGGGGGGGGGGGGGGGGGGGGGGGGGGGGGGGGGGGGGGGGGGGGGGGGGGGGGGGGGGGGGGGGGGGGGGGGGGGGGGGGGGGGGGGGG
>JAADWV010000235.1:0-47222 GCA_023336295.1 Pythium folliculosum
CCCCCCCCCCCCCCCCCACAAGCGTGTCTACCGACGTCCTAGCTAGCTATTCCGTCTCATTGCGGGAGTGAAAAAGGTAGAGAAACGGCAGCCGCAAGCCTCGAGGTTTCATTCCCTCGACTGGGCGGCCAGCGAACTCGCAACGCATTTACAGGAGCGGCTGGTAGGACGCGCGCGTGGCACGGCGCTGGTACTTGGTCGCCGCGACGCCAACCGCGACGAGCGCGGCGCCGACGAACGCAAACAGCGCCGAGCCGGGCGCGTGCACTGCCGCGTGGGCCACCACCGAGTTCTGGGTCGTCAACGCGTTGAAGCGCACCTGGTAGTCCGCGCCCTGGCTCTCCAAGAACTCGGCGACGGTCTCGGCGTCGTACGTGTCAATCTCGAGATCGTAGCGGATCTTGGGCTCGTTCGAGAACAGCGACGAGGACGTCTTGACCAGCACGTACACGGGCTCGCGCTTGGGCGCGGCCTCGACGTCGTACTCGTCGTACGAGTTGCGCTTGGCCTCCTTCACGACCTTGCGCGTGTTCTTGTGGCTGCCGCGAAAGTTGAACAGGCCCGAGACCGAGATGCTGCTGGGCTCGGGGCCAAAGTAGCGGATCTCCGAGCCGAAGAGCGACGAGACCGTGAGGTTGCCCGTGGTCTGCACGAGCACGTCGCCGCTGCCCACGAGGCTCACGTCTGTGTTCACGCACACGATCGAGCCGGCCGAGACGTCGCCCGAGCCGGCCAGCGCGATGGCCTGCTCCTGGCACGATCCCTTCTTCGAGTACGTCACGTCGCCCGAGCCTGCGATCGCGGTCGTGAGGTTGTACACGGTCAGCTCGCCGCTCTGCACGGTAATGTCGCCCGAGCCAGCGACGACCGACGCGAGCGAGTTCTTCACGTTAGCCTCATCAGCCACGAGCGCGACGTCGCCGCTGCCGAGCACGCTGAGGTTAACTTCGTCGGCCGCGAGCGACTTGGCGAGCAGCTGGATGTTGCCTGAGCCCGATACCGAGGTCACGAGCGAGCCCACCGTCCACGCGGCGTCCTCCGAGCCGACAAACACGTCGGCCGAGCCGGCCAGCGACAACGAGACCGTGCCCGTAGCGTTGGAGGTCGCCAGCACGTCGTCGCCGACGATGGTGTCGCTGCTCCACGCGACGCTGAGCTCGCGCAGCGTCTGCTTGCTCGCGACCACCACGCGCGTGAGCAGGTAGCCCTGGCCCTCGAACGCGTCGTTCTTCATGTGCAGCTCCACGGCCTCGCTCTCGCGGTTCTCGACGGCCACGACCTCGAACGCGTCCAGCAGCGCCGAGCTGTTGCCGCTGAGCACGATCTTGGCGACCGTCGTGTTGTCGGCCTTGGCGAGCGACGCGTCGTACTCGACAAACACGCGGCCCAGCGTCTGCAGCTGCAGCGCCGTGAGCGCCGAGGCGCCCGAGACCGTCCAGGTCGCGGCGAGCGGCTCGTTATCGCCCAGCGCCTCGGCGGGCGCCGCGGCCTTGGACGACGAGATCGTGAAGTCGGCCGCACACGCCGAGAATGCGGCGGCGGCCGCGAGCAGCGCGGACGACCGGAAGAGCTTCATGGCTGAGTTGATGGGGGCGGACTCGGTGGAGCGCAGAGGGATTTTCGGAACTGCCAACGGACGGAGCGTCGAGTGGGTGGGCTTCTCGAACGTTTGGTCGCTTGATGAGACTGCGGACTCTCGTCAAAGCAGACGAGGGGGGCGGACTGGAGACACAGATCCAATCAGAAGATCCCAAGAGCTCGTGTGATGGGTGCCACAGATGATGGGAGGAAGTCACCTTTATAAGTGAATAAGGTCACTTTATGGTCCAGGTTCATGGCTTCCTGTGCAGCATTTACTGATATATGGTAACTTGCGGAATGCTTGTGGCCATCAACACTCTGTTCGGAATGATGGTATAAAAAGGCAACAAGAGCAGGTCGTTCCCCCCGGCTCGTTTGGGGGATCGCGGAGAAGAGAGCGAGCGCTCTCGGACGAGGGGATGACTGATCCACACGAGGAACGGCGTTGTGTACAGTACACAGTGCCTAGCGCATGCGCTTGGAGCAAAGCAAACATTCTGCCCGGCTGCTTGGAGCCTCAGGGCGGTGGAGGAGTCCACCGACAGGGTGGCCGTCGGTTGTCCTTATCACCGTGCCACTCACTTCCCAATCCACCTCGTCAAGCGCAAGTCACCAGCCTCCACCGCCTCTTCACTGCTTCTGCACCGCCATGCAGATCGTCTCGCTGGTCAGTTTTGCTGCCCTGGCGCTCGCCGCCCCGCTCGCCAGCGGCTGGACCATCACTTCGGAGGACACCACGAAACCTGTCACCGCGCTGGGCGAGCACCAGGACTTTGTCAAGGTCTGGACCGTGACGGGCGCCTCGGCGGTCGACGCCATCCAGCTCGCGGCGGCCGGCTCGGTGTTCATTGACTACGACGCCAACCTGAACGCCGACACGGCCGTCGCCAAGATCGTGCTCAGCGGCGACTCCACCGAGCTTCTGGAGGAGCTCGAGGTCGTCGAGCAGAATGGTGAGCTCAAAGTGCACTTCAAGAACAAGGATTTCCGGGGTAAAGGATACCTGCTCACTCAAGTCACCGTTAACCAGAAGGCCGCGCTCGCCAAGGTCAAGTCAAGCGGCTCGAGCAGCGTATACGTGAGCGAAGACGTCTTCGCGACAGCCGACCGTGCTGCTGAGATCACGATCAGCGGCGAAGCCAACGTGTTCGTCGCGGCGCCCAACACTAAGTTTGCGCTCAAGTCGCTCGACACCAAGGTCTCTGGCTCGGGAGCGATCCAGTTCCACGCCGCCAGCGTCGCGCTGAGCCAGACGCTGTCGACCAAGATCTCGGGCGAGGCGACGCTCGCGGTGGTCGCCAAGACCGTCGAGGTCAAGGACACGATTGAGTCCAAGATCAGTGGCCGGGGCGACGTGTACATCCAGGGCGACGCCGTGGAGACGTCCAAGATCGACTCGAAGATCAGTGGCTACGGTGCAATTACGGTCGCCTCCAGCGGCAAGTGCGTCTCGCAGGACATCAGCATCTCTGGCCAGGGCACTGTGGCCACGGGCTCGATCCTGTGCGAGAACACGAACCTCAAGATGTCTGGTGTGGGTGACGTGCTCGTGCAGACCTCGGGCACGTTCTTCGTGCCTCGCACGATCATGGGCAAGGTCCAGTACGTCGGCGCGGCGCCGCAGCGGATCACGGACGGCACCAAGCCGCGTCCTCCTCCGCAGCCCAAGCACCACAGCGGCTGGGGCTGGAGCTGGGGCGGCTGGGACAGTGACAGCGACGGTGAGGACGCTTTCCACTTGCCCAAGAGCGTCACGGCCGCGCCGCAGAACGCGTACAAGACCTACGAGCTGCGCGAGGTGCCGGCGCGCGCCCCCACGTTCGTGGCGCTCACGATCAACCACGCGTCTTCTTTCGGATGGGGCTTCAACGGCGACGGCACGTCGCTCGCGGCGCACGTCAACCGGCAGCACGGCGTCGTGGGCGTCGCGGCGCTCGTGGTGCTCGCGGTCGCGGGTGTGGCGGCCGTGGGCGTCGCCGTCCACAAGGTCGTGATGCAGCGCCGCCGCCGCCGCGCGTACCAGCCGCTGCTCCACGTCGTGACCAAGTAAGCACCATGTTGTAGCTCGTGGCTAGAGATGACTCTCCCACTGTGCCCACTGTAGTTTGTGACGAACGTGAACATGAGATCGCAGTACTATGGGAATGGCAAAACATGTTGATTTCGAGTCGTTTGGGCCTAGCTGTCGCATCGGTAGGTGACCAGAGGTATTGGCAGCTGATCAAGCCACAGCGCTGGCGGCTCCGTAGCGTTGGGCTCCGTGATGCTGGATCTAGCAACTCCTCTCGCTGCTCGGTACCTTGGTGAGGACAGCGACCGCCGAGTCCCATCACACGACTGCAGTGACGCTACAACATTGGAGGTGATCGATTGGGCACTTTTGCGGTGTCAACACTCTAGATGGGAATGACGGTGGTCGAACGGCACCAAGAGCAGGCGCATGTGCCTAGCACGTGCATGGAAAGCGCCAGGCTGAGTTGCCAGGCCCTGAGCCATATCGACCGTAGCTCCTCTGTGGAGTGTCTCATTCGAACACGGCGAAGCCTCCTCCGAGCCTCCGCCGATAGTCCTCACGTTGCAGTACAATACTCGCGGTGTTCGACGCCCTCGACATGTCCATAACATGGACATCTCGAGGGCGTCGAACATCGCGCGAGTATTGTACTGCAACGTGAAATGGAGGGACAGCTACGTGATATTATCACGTAGCTGTCCCTCCATTTCTTCTGAGAGCGCAGACCAAATGTCGTGGCTATTTGACCTCCCACGAGTGGCATCGAGAATCACGACTCGTGCTGGAGAAGATATACTGGGATGCGCGGGAGTCGGTGTACGTACTGACGGAAGGTGGAAGGAAGCCACGCTTCGTACGTGGCCTCAGGCGCGAACGAATGCATTCGTGGAAACCACCACGCTTGGCTGCAAAATGGAAGGAGACACTGATCCGACAGGATATACAATCATTCTCACGCGAGGGATGGGCGAATCAGGCACCAGCAAGCATTCTTTATCGAAGCAGGAATGATGGCGAGGCCTGGAAGCGCGGCATCACGCCAGTGGTCGCCCTGACCAGCTCGGCACCCTCCGGAGATCCCTCCCTCGACTCACTTTCCAATTCGCCTCCGCATTCGCAGCTCCGACGGTCTCCGGTATGAAGCTGTTCGCCTCCCTCGTCGGGTTCTCCGCGGCGCTTGTGGGGCTAGCAGCCCCGCTGACCAGCGCGTGGACGATCACGACCGCCAACGCCACGCAGCCCGAGGAAGTGCTCGGTCCGCACCAGACGTTCGTCAAAGTGTGGACCGTGACGGGCGCCTCGCCGGTGGGAGCGATCCAGCTCGCGGCCGCCGGCTCGGTGTTTATCGACTATGACGGCAACTTGAACGGCGCCGCCGCTACGGAGGCGCCGGCGGCTGAGCCGGCCACGCCAGCGCCTACGGTGACGGCGACGCAGGCTCCGACGGAAGCCCCTGCGGCGGAGGCTCCGATCAGCACCACAACGGAGGCCCCGGCGAGCTCGGGTAGCGGAGACGAGGATCCGCTCGACGCCGCCGTGTCTTTCGCGGCGGCCGAGGGCGACAAGGTCGTGGCCAAGGTCTCGCTCAGCGGCAACTGCACCAAGCTGCTGGATGAGATCGAGGTCGTCCAGCACGATGGTGAGCTCAAGATCCATTTCAAGAACAACGACTTCTCGGGCTACGGCTTCATCCTCACGGAGGTCGTCGTGGGCGAGAAGGCGTCGTTGGCCAAGGTCTCGTCGAGCGGCTCCAGCGGTGTGTACGTGGGCGAGGGCGTCTTTGCATCGTCGAACAGCAGCGCCGCCGAGATCTCCGTGAGCGGTGACGCCGACATCTTTGTCGCCGCCCCGAGTACGGACTTCTCGCTGGCGTCGCTGAGCGTCAAGGTCTCTGGCTCGGGCAATGTCCAGTTCAACGCCGCGAGCCTCGCGGTCAACGAGTCGCTGTGGACCAAGATCTCGGGCGACGCGACCATCGCGTTGGTCGCGAAGACCATCGACGTGAAGGACTCGATCAACACCAAGATCAGCGGCGAAGGCGATGTGTACATCCAGGCCGACAGCGTCCGCGCGGTGGAGCTCGTGTCGAAGATCAGCGGCGACGGCGACATCACGGTCTCGACCAACGGCTCGTGTGTATCGCAGGACATCAGCATCTCGGGACAGGGCAACGTCGCCACAGGTTCGATCTTGAGCGAGAACACCACGCTCAAGATGTCGGGCGAAGGCTCGGTGCTTGTCCAGACCTCGGGCACGTTCCTTGTGCCGCACGAGATCGACGGCAACGTCCAGTACGTCGGCGCGCCGCCGCAGCGCATCACTGACGGCCGTGAGCCGCGCACGCCGCGCCCGCACCCCAAGCACCACCGCGGGTGGTACTGGGGCTGGTGGGATGACGACGACAGCGACGACAGCGAGGACGAGAGCGAGGACGAGGACGACTCACGCTACCTGCCCAACAGCGTCACGGCCGCGCCCGAGAACACGTACAAGACCTACGAACTGCGCGACGTGCCTAAGCGCGAGCCCACATTCCTCGTGCTCTCGATCAACCGCAACCGCTGGGGACCGGACCCGCACGAGCGCGCGGTCATCTCGATCCTCGGCTGGGACATCGACATTGGCGACGGTCCGCTTGCGGTCCACACGCAGCGCCTTGCGGCGCGCGTCCACAAGCAGCACGGGCCCGCGGGCGTCGCGGCGCTCGGCGCGCTGGTCATCGCGGCCGTCGCGGCCGCGTGCGTGGCCGTCCACAAGGCCATGGTGCGCCGCCGCCGCCGCCGCGAGTACCAGCCGCTGCTCGCGGTCGTGACCAACTGAGCGCGTGAGTGATCTGTTGGATTTGTGTCAATGGCTACACTTGACTTGTTTTGTGTATCGCTCTCGTCGTAAAACCAACTATCAACAAACGAATGCGTCAATTTGGAACCCCACTTCTCTTGGTTTGGAGTTCTTCCGGTCGTAAATTGTGTCATCTCAAATTGCTTCCGCTGATTACAACCAATCAACACTGAGAATGTGTATATTTCAGCCAATCTGAGTCGTTTTAAGTTCTGAGCGACCGTCATGCTGATTCTAACTCAATTCAGTGGGCATCCGCCCACCAACGATCGCCACTCCAGCAATCACATTTCCAACGCCATTTCCACGACAACCATGGCGCCGCGCAAGGGCTCCGGCAAGAAGAAGGGCGGCGGCAAGGGCAGCAAGGGCGGCAAGGCGGCGCAGAAGAAGCGCAAGCAGTGGGACGACTACGACCCCAAGGCCGCCAAGGCCGCCAAGCGCTCCGCCGATGACGACGACGGCGATGACGCGCCGCCGGCCAAGAAGCCCAAGACCTCCGCATCCGGCGGCAAGTCGTCCTCCTCCATGTTCGCCCAGTGGAAGGACAAGAAGGTGTCGCAGCGCCGCAAGGAGCGTCAGTTTTTGAGCAAGGCGGACGCCAAGAAGGCGGCGCAGCGCGCGGCGCTCGCGGAGCAGAAGAAGCGGCGCGCGAACGCCGCGTACGGCGGCCGAGGTGACGCCAGTCGCGAGGTGGAACACACGACGACGGACGACCACGCGAGTGAAAGCGAGAGTGATGATGACAGTGAGGACAGCGACGTCGAGGAGCGCGGCGCCGGCAAGCGGCGCTCGGTGTTTGACCAGTTCGTGCAGGCGTTCCAGCCGGCGACGGACGTGCTGGACGTGGAGGAGGAGGAAGAGGAGGAGGAGGAAGGCGATGAAGACGAGTACGAGGAGATCGAGGTGGACGAGGACGGCAACCCGATCGAGCCGGACGACGACGACGACGAAGAAGAAGAGGAGGAGAATGACGATGACGACCACACGCACCAGGATGCGGAGCTGGAGGAGGCGGACGAAGACGAGGAAGAAGAGGAGGAATCCAACGACGCGGGCAATGACGAGGCCGAGTCGAGTGCGTTCGACCCGTACCGCGAGCGCTACTTGCTCGCCGATTTCAACGAGAACGACGCCAAGAAGATGGACGCCGCGCCGCGCAAGTTTGTGCTGCTCACGGCGACCAACGTGGACCACAAGCTCGTACCAGCGTCGATCCTGGACGAGTTCAACGTGTCGTTCCGCCGCGGCACGCAGCAGGACGACGAGAAGACGGCGCTCCAGAACATGCTCTCGCCCAGTCTGAACATCCGTAGCCGTCTGCTGCAGGCGTGGAAGAGCGGCGAGCTCGACCCGGAGACCTGGCGCGAGTCGTCGCCGCTCGAGTACGCGCTCTTCAAGCAGTTTTCGTCTTATGCGGACGTGTTCTTCGCCGGCCAGACGCAGGCGCTGACGCGGCCGCTGCGCCGCCTGAGCGCGATGCACGCGCTGAACCACGTGTTCAAGTCGCGCGACACGATAGCGCGCAACAACGAGCGGCTGCGCAAGCGTGAGAACAAGGAGAAGGAGAACGAAGATAACGAGGAGATACAAAAGCCGGATCTGTCGGTGGACGACGAGAAGGAGTACCGCGACCAGGGCTTTTGTCGCGCGACCGTGCTGATTCTGATGCCGCTGCGCAGTGCGGCGTCGCAGTTTGTGAGCGAGCTGCTGGAGCTGCTGCCGTCGACCGTGGGCATGTTCCACAATAAGGACCGCTTCTTCAGCGAATACGGCAAAGCGGACGCCGACGACGAGGAGGAGGAGGACGAGGAGGCCGCGGGTGCCAAGGACGAAGACCTCAAGGAGTGGCAGAAGGTGTTCTCCGAGGGCAACAACGATGACTCGTTCCAGATTGGTATCTCTATTTCTCGCCGTGCCGTGCGCTTCTACAGCGACTACCGCCAGGCGGACATCATCATCGCGTCGCCGCTCGGTCTGCGCCAGCAGCTCGGAGACGAGGTCGTCGACGTCGTGGAGACGCAGACGATCTCGAGCGAGTTCCTGTCGTCCATCGAAGTGTGCGTGCTGGACTCAGCCAGTCTGCTCCTGATGCAGAACATCGAGCACCTCCGCCACGTGCTCCAGGCGCTCAACGTCAAGCCAAAGGAGGCGCCGAACGCCGACTTCTCGCGTCTGCGCGAGTGGAACCTGTCGTTCCTCGGTGCCTACTTCCGCCAGACGATCGTGTTTGCACACGGCGTCGAGCCGATCCTGCAAAACCTGGTCAACAAGTGCTGCAAGAACCAAAACGGCGTGATTAAGTACGTGCGCAACTACGACAGCAACGTGGGCGAGTCCTCGGCCGCGATCACGCGCGTGGTTCCGCAGATCAAGCAGATCTTCCAGCGCATGGACCTGAGTTCGGGCCGCGCGTTGTCGCTGACGCCCGCCGACGAAGTCGAGCTGCGCTTCGAGTACTTCCAGAAGCACATCTTCACCCCACTGCTCGACAACCCGCGGCGCCACGTGCTCATCTTTGTGCCGTCGTACTTTGACTACGTGCGCATCCGCAACCTGTTCCACGACAACATGAACGAGAAGCTGATCCGCACGGTGCAGTGCTGCGAGTACACGACGCTCAAGCAGATCTCGCGCGCGCGAACCACGTTCTTCCACGGCCGCTGCCACGTCATGCTCTTCACCGAGCGTTTCCACTTTTACCACCAGTACCAGATGCGCGGCATCCACCAGATTATCTGGTACGGACTCCCGGTCATGGGCGACTTTTACCCGGAGATGCTCAACATGTTCGAGGACCCCAAGGGCAACGCCGACGGTGTGAGCGACGAGGGCAAGAGCAGCATCGCGCTCTTCACGCGCCACGATCTCTTCCGGTTGCAGCGCATCGTCGGCCCCAAGCGCGCCGAGCGCATGTGCCAGACGAACGCCAAGAAGGCCACGTTCCTGTTTTGTTAAAGAGATTCTCCCATTGTAATAGACGCACCCCACCCAACCACCAAGATGTTGCAAGTCGTGTTCATTGTATTTTCTCCTCACCGCTCGACGCGGCGTACGCCTGGGGGCACCGTGTGGGACGTCGTCGGCCGCGTGTCGCTGTGGTGGAGCAGCGCGCGCTCCAGCACGCTGAACGCCTCCTGCTGGATGAGCTGCGTGCCCTGGAGCCGCTGGATGAGCTCGCGCTCCTGGCGCTCCATGTCCTCGACACGCCGTTGGTGGTCTTTGATGCGGCGCTCCTCCTCGATCACTTTCTTCATGTACCGCAGCGCCACGTTTTGCTCGTGCTGCTGGCGCTCCAGCTCCTTCTTGTGCTTGAGCATCTCCTCCTGGCGGCGGATCGCCTCGCGCTTCTCGCGTGCGCGCTCCACTTCGAGCAGCTGCTGCTTCTCCTTCTCGGCCTTAAGCCGCTTGCTCTCGCTCTTGACGATCTCCACGTCCTGGTACTTTTTCGAGATGATCTGGATCGCCGCGTGCTTCTTCTTGATTATCGACTCCTTCTTGAGAGAGTGCTGCTTCTTCTGGGTCGAGCGCGTCTGCTTCTCCTTCTCGAGCGCGAGGTTGGTCTTGAACTCGTGCTTCTGGAGGTTGGCCTCGCGGATGCCCATCACTTCGTTCGCGCGATCTTTGGTCTGCACGATCTTCTTCCACGCGCGGGACTCTTCTTGCTGCAAGGACAAAGATCAGCAGGTCAGTAGGTCAGCAAGGTGCGTCTTCCAGTTTTCATTTTCACGTGGAAATGTACCTGGAGGAGCGAGATGCGGTTCTGTAGAAGCTGCAGATCGCACTCGGCTTGCTTCCGCTTTGACTGAGTATCACGCAAGGACATGTCAGACACACGGTCGCGAAACAGCGTGATATGCCATTCGACCGCACCTCTAAGAGCCGACTCCGAATGATTGGGATGTTGCCGGCGCTCTTTACACGCTTGGCGAGCTTCGGGTGGAGCCGCTTGTACCAGATGCTCATGATCGCGTCCTTCGGTGCGTACTCCTCTCTCAGGTTACGCAGCAGCTCGATGAGCGCGGCGGTCTTGCGGTCCTGCGGGAGCGCCATCAGCTGCGAGATCACGATGTCCACGCACACTCTACGAAAACAACAAGCGTCAGTGTGTCTTGTGCTCTTCCACGCCTGGAGTAGTGTCCAGTCTATCAACGTACTCATCGTTCGCATTTGGCCGGATCTGTTCCAGCACGGCGTCGACCGACTGCGCATTCTCCTTCATAAACAAAGGCTCGAGCTGCTGGGAAATCTGCTTGCGGAGCTGTCGCGCGTTATCATCTGTATCTCCGTCGTCATAGCGAAAGCTTTCGTCCGCCGGCGAGTCGCCACCATGGGAATCGGAAGACGCCGCCGTGACTGCGAGCTCCCTCGTACTGGGCTCGTCCTGCTGCTGCGAGGTGTTGTCTTCGTCATCGTCGCTCATGAAGAGCGCGAGGTCCTGCGCGTCGGCCGCCGCCATTCCACTCGTATGGATGAAGTTCCTCGCGCAGCTCGTCGTGGGTTCCACTCCGTCGAGCCGAGGCTTGTCGTCATCAAGCCACTTGGTCTCGCGAGATAGAGTATGCTATTTTTGAGGGACAAGAACCTGAGTTTGACAGGGATTACGAGTTCCATTCTTACCGACCCAACGTCCAGAGCTGTTCTACCGGCGACGCGTCGGAAGCAGAGTGAGGCTCAAGGGTGCAGTATCTTGGAAGGCGAATGCAAGCACGTGCGATCTTCGGGTGAGGAAGACGGGCTGAGATACACAACCGGGGCGATTCAAAACGGTGAAGGGCGCTGGGTAGGACGATGTCCACCACAGGCGATCGGCGAGAAGAGCGAGCGGATCCAGTTCAAGGGCTACCTCTATCCAAACCCCTCATGAAAAGTAGTCGTCCACGATCCGAGGGAGCAAACTCGTGGTCGCGGTGCACGGCATAAGCGTGGGTGGAAAAGAGCGCGCCACGGGAGCCGACAGCTGGGCGCGTCGCCGTCGGTCTGCCCGAGCGACAACGTCACGGTGCAGGCCACTGTCGCTGAACCGCCCTCGCCACCCGCCCATGAACGCCCTCAAGTTTCCAATCGTCAACTGAGCCGCGCGAACGACGTTGCCCAGTCGTGTGGGAAAATCGTTGGCCGTATTGCGACCGACGTTGTGGCCGACGGGAGGAGGTGGAGTCTGCGCTGGCTTCCAAGCGTGCATCGTCCGGCGCGTCTCGTTCACTTTGCAGTCCAGCAGGTCGCTGATACTGCGCCGCATGTAGATCAGCGCTCGTGACGATGCGCAACCAAGACGCTCCAGCTCGCTCATGGGCAACGCCTCGAGAACTTGCACCAGGCTCCGCACGAGTTTCAACTTCCATGCCCTCGTGGCGTCCATGCCGGGCTGCCGCAGTAAGCTGTGGATGTAGAGGACCAGGAGATCGAGCCGAATGTCACGCAGAAGTGATTCAGCCGACAGCAATCTCGTCACAAACGAGCGGATGGGGTTTCGCACCACGGCGTGGTACGACAGCGCGAAGCGACGCATCTCGTCTTGGACATCATTGTAGTCGAGCTTGGGAACCACTCTCCAATTCTCGATCATGAACACGACGCTCTCGAACTCCTGGTTATCATACGCGACGCGCGCGATCTCGAGACGCTTGAAAAGCGCGGTGGTTTGGACCGGCGGGATGTCAACTCGGAGGCACCCACCGTCCCCATCACAAGCGGTGGCGGCGGGACCTTGGGGCTGACACTTTTTCTTGAGTCGATAGTTTCGACACTTGACATTGTCCGCTTTGCGCTGCGCTTCTGTCTGGTTCTCGCGTGCCTTGCGCTTACGGATCGCGTCTGGAGATGGGTTTGCACTTCGCGGCGGCCCGCGCGAGCGGCGCGTCATCATGTCGACGGTCGGTGGCGACGGCGTCCCCGGTTTCGACGACGGAGGGGTGATGAAGGAACTGTTGGTAGTAGGCGTCGATGCGGTCGGATCAAATGTCGAGGGAGCGGTCTGCGAGACCCACAGGAGCATGTCGGGCTGGCATAGTCGGTCACTGAATTGCCGCCCGTCGTTCCCTGTAGCGACGCCAGTTGCTGATACTGTAACGGGCGACCAACAGGCGTGTTCACGCCACAACGGTTGGGACACTGGCGTCACGTCTGTGAGTCGAGGGACAAACCCCGTCGCGTCTGTGGGGTGAGGGTCAAACCCCATCACATCCACGCACGGCGCGGTCGCCCTCTGTGTGGATAGCACCTTGGCGAGCGAGTACGCGTATGGAGCTTGCTGCGGCGTATGGCTTGTGGTCCACGCGTCGCCTCCATCTTCAAAGTCGATCTCTGGAAGGTCTTGAAGGAAGTCGGTCAGGTCGACGGAATCCATGGGGTGCCGGAGACAGCTGGAGCTCTTGGTAGTGCAAGTGGAACGAACGTGGCGAAATGCGGAATGATCGCTTGCGCGGTATCGGATGAGCTCCACGGCACGCTTTGGCGACGACCTCATCACAACCAGGGGAGAGGGAGGTGAGAACGGGGTTCATTGCTGACTTTTTTTGTGTAGGTCCTTCCATTTCATCAGGTAACCATAAGTGTAAAAAAATTTCAGCGCATTTACCCATAGCGCCTATAAAAAGTAAAATACAAGCAACATTTTTTTTTTCGAACTCTGCCCGAGTTCCTTCGCGTCGCGTCACATGGCATGGTACAGGATTTGGAGCTCTCAGGTCTGAACGATAGTGAAGGGTCGCGTCTGAAAGGCGTGGAAGAAAAAGTGCCAGCGCCCCCAACGCTCGTCAGTCTTTGCATTAAGAGCCCCAGCCAACGTACGGATCAGTCGCCGAGAGTCACTTGCGCAAGCCGCGGCGCGAAACGTCACCGAAGATCCGCTATGGCTGTCGCACGCGCCATCTGCTGCTCGAGCGCTGGCGGCCATCGCTTCTGACAATCCGACCAAGTGAGACCGTCCCGGGCGACCATCCCCGAAGAATCCAACATTCCTCGCCGGTGGCTGTCTTCACGAGAGGTTCCAGTCAGGGCGGTCCACCGGACCGGCGACCGTCCTTGGAATGGGTAGTTGTGTGTGATTGATTTGAGCACCCAAGCGATGGCAAGCCAAGATGCGCAATCTTTCTGTCCACTACGCGACGTGCCGAATGGCTGTATCCATAGGGTTCAGATCACGACAAACATAGCGAAGTCTTTTGAGAACGCGACAACGATTCAGTGGGCTTCGAGCATCTAGGTATGAGAGGTTACGCGAACGTGGCAGGCCGGAAAGCGTCGGTGATGAGGCTCCAAAGCGCGAAGGTAGCCAGTTCGTGATTGACTGGCGTTGCATTTCGTTCGCGTGCAGAGCTTCGTCTTGAAGATGGGAACACTCATCGGCTTCTCTGGTGGGAATATTCATTCTGGCCCACCGGTACGGTACCGGTGTGCCAGAATGAAAATTTCCGGTACCGGCGGTACCGGTATTGGGTACACTTGAAGGCCTGATTGGACCCGCTCGCGAGACCGTCGACGCGAAAGCATGGAAGAAAAATATCAAAAACGACGTGCGTCACCACTGACGTGTCTCTTCTGTGGTCCGACTGGAAGATCGCTTATGGCGAGATCCCATGAAGCACCCAGCGTGAGCGTGCGGTCCGCCATATGACCGTAGGCGAGACGGTCGAGCCCACGCACATTCGCTCGACCGTGCAGGCCGTGGCTCAGTCATTGCTGGACAAAGTATGGGTCAGCCATTGCGCCGCAGGCTTGGCTGTGAGCACGACCGGCCGCCGACCGTCACAGGCGTATCCAGAGTTGGTGGATCCAGGATGTTTCGAGGACGGTCAAGGCCGGTCGCTGGAGGCACACAAGTATGTGAGCACCTTGAACCGTCAACGCAACCGGGACAACGACCAGCTTGGTAGACGGCGGGGGCTGGCAGCTTCAGCGGTGGATCACCATCCTTTCCGGACGGTCAAGCCCGGTCGGGACGGTCAACGTTGGTCGCCGGAGACACACGGGCATGCAGGCACCTTGAAGCTTACGAGCGACCGGGACGACGACCGGTCTGGGAGAAATGTGAATGCTGCAAGTTCCAGCAGCGGACCCCTAGCTCGCATAGCAAGGCGGCGTGGAGTGCGTGAGTGCTTGCGTCGGGCGAAGCAGCTCTGATGTCACATTCAAACTTGTTCCCCGGGACGCACCACCAGCTCTCCTACACGACTCTGAAACAGCCTCGACCATGTTCAACTTCTTCAAAAAGGATCTCGCTTCGTACCGCGCCGCTACGATCACTCGTAAGAGCGGATCCTGTCATTGCCTCAGTTGAGCTTGCGGTTCTCACTCAGCTGTTCTTGACTGTGAATGTAGTGTGGCAGCTCGCTAACCAAACCGTGGACTTCAAGATCACCTTCACGCCACGCGGGGGTAGCGAAGCAGTCGACAACGGATCGCCTCAGTCGGCTCCGAAGCTGACGCTCCATCTGGGCGAATGCATCAAGACGGTCACCAAGTACCATAGCGACGGCTCCGTGCACGGCGTTCACGTCATAACGAACATCGGTCGGTCGCTCTCGGCTGGCCAGGTTCGTGGTACACCATTTGTCGACCAGGCTCCGGACGGGCATGAGATCCGTCATTTCAAGATCAAGGACATCCAGGCTCGTCACACTGTGTACCGTCCACTGGGAAACAAGTACGACCTCAAATGCGAACGCTCCCATCTCGAGGCTGCACTTGATGCCTCCAACCTTGTCGATGAAGCTGAGAAGCAAACGTTCCTCGTCCAGTTCGACACGCTCTTGGCGGATCTACTGGCTCTCGAGTACCGCCAGCTTGTGTGCGCTGGTGCGCTGATGGCGGAGCTAACCGATCTCGCGAGGTACGCACGCAAGCAACTCGACGTCAACTTCGTACACAAGCTTCTGGAACCCGCCGCCAACCGTCTCGTCGCTTTTGAACAGGTGAGAGGCTCCATGCGGAATCTCTCGAGTGGTTTGTACGAATTGGAGAAGGCCGAGTTGACCCGTCTTCGGGCGAGTACACCAACAATAAGCCACGAAGCCGCGACGATTGCCACGCTCCGTCGCTTCGTCGCCCGCCCGATCAGAAGTCGCAACATTGACGTGCTGCTGGCTGTCGACGCTGCACACCCGGTCGTGCGTAACCACTGCAACGTAGCGATTCGGCTCGTCAAGTATCTTCTCGCCTCAGCGCAGAACGACCTTCTTGTCGAGGTAGTGACTCGCCACGCGGCGGCATCCAAGCTGACAGTGCCGGTGTTCATGAGTGCGATCGCGAACCGCCTCGACGTGCTGGAACATGCCGTCCGATGTGAAAACGCATGGGCGTTTGAATGGCTCACGACAGCCGCAGGACTTGATCCGTCGACAAGTCGCCCCACCCCACCACCCAACGGCTCCACGTCGAACTCTCCACCAACGATCGAAGCCCTCGCCCAAGCCGTGGTTAACCGCGACGCCAAAGAAGCCATCATACGCAGGCTGCAAATCATCCAGCGCGAGAAAGCCTTCCAGGAGTCGTTGGCGAAACTGGACACGGCTAGCTTCGCCTCGGTGCAACAGCTCAACGAGCTGGTGCGGAATATGACGCGCGTTTGGGACTTGAGGGAGGTCTATCAACTTGGCAAGACGCACCTCACGGTCAACAACCTGAAGGCACTGCTACATGTTGCGTTCCGGCACTTGCTCGACGAAGAACTCGTGTTTGGCATCGACGCGTCGACCTGCTTCACGCTGGCGCTCGAGTTCTGCGAGGCCCGCGACCTGGTCGCGCACGAGCAAGTCGTTCGCCTCCGAGAGCAGTTCGATCTCGTCAAGCAGGCCAACGCACCGCGCTTCAGGGCGCTGGAACAGCGCGTCCGCTCGCTTGAACTCACACAGCAACAACACCAACAGCAGCTCGAGATCCTTCAGCAGAGCTTCTCTCAGCTGCAGCAGTACTTGGTCAACCAGCACATCGCCGAAATGCACCGCCAGCAGCGCGACCGCGTGATCTCGCTCATCTCCACGGCGCTGTTCCTGGTCGGCGGCCCAGCGCTCCGGCTCGTCGGCGACTGGCTCGACAAGTCGCAGCCGATCCATCTGCTCACGTCGATCGTGCACGCCGGTGGCGGCAGCCTCACGCGGCTGATCACCGACTCCACGGCCACGATCGTGTACCGCGAAGGCGTCGAGGAAGCTCTCCACAGTGTCGGCGTCGATCCGGCGCTGTTCGTCAAGGTGCTGCGCGACGCCGTCAACGCGGACATGTCGGTTTCCGCTCGCCGCTTGAACGTACAGCGCTGGCGACGCGGGTTCCGTGGCGTCCTGGGTCGCGGCCACGGATCCACGCGGCCCATGACGGTCCACGAGGCCACGCAGCTCATGCTCGCGCAGCAGAAATGCCGTCGTCTTACTCACGATGACGTTCATGACGCCGCGTGCGTGGCGATAACGACGCGGACGCGCGTTCGGAACGCCAGCGTCTTCGCCTCGTGTTGTGTCTTCTTTCTCGCGTTATTGGGCGTCGTCGCACGGCAGCTCCTGGTCTAACGGAGCGACTCTCGGGTTCAACAGAGACGCAGCCCTCCCGTCGAGTCGTCCATGTTCGCTCTTCTCTTTCTTTTTCCATTTTCTCAAGCGGTTCTGCATCTTTGCTTTATTTGATTTGTCAATATTATCTATTTTAAGCCAATCGCATTGAACATTTTTATTTTAGTGACGTCGATGTCATTCGGAGTCTGGGCCAACGATGTGGGCCGCTATTTGGTTGGAAGTGCGTCAGAGCGGAACAATCCCAATCATCTCGAGACTCGGAGAAGATGCAGGTCGTCGCGCGCTTCCCTCGCGGCCCGCTGCGCCGCGCCGCCGCCGTGGAGCGCACAGCATCTCGCGCTGTGTTCGGCGGTTCGTGTGCGTCGTTCGCGGCCTCGCGAAACGCGCTGTCGGCCGCGCAATGGCGTCATATCCACACGCGTCTCACGGGCGTCGCCGTCGGCGGCGCGCTGGCCCAGGCGGCCGCGCTTGGCACCCACCAGGCCCATCCACTCGCACAGACGTCCTGTCGCTCGTTCACGTCGCAGTCGCGCGCGCTGTTTGCGCCGCCGCCGGCGTCTGGTACGTTCTCCAAAGTGGAGAAATGGCCGTCTTCCTCTCCCAAAAAGCTGATCGAATCTCTCCTTTCTGCTAGGTGACGCGTCCAAGCCCGAGATCAAGTGGACGCCCGACGCCGTCAAGCACCTGAACAAGCGGCTCAAGTTCTTCCCGCGCGACTACGAAGTGCGTGCGATCGCGATCGAGGCCGGGCTGAACCCAGAAGAGTGGGGTGTCGCCGCCGCAGGTTTCCGCCAGTCGTTTGTGAAGCAGCCCGAGCTGTACTTCCAGGACCAGGACGAGCTGATCCACTTCGTCAACGACTTCAACCACGGCCAGAAGAAGAAGCACGCGTTCGTGTTCTACCCGCACTTTGTCGCGTTCGCCAAGGAGAAGAACTACATTCCGACCACGGGCGAAGGTTCGTTCACGCTGCAGCAGATCACGGACCTGCGGCTGCCGCACGAACTGTACCCGCTCGCGAACGCCATGAAGCGCCGCATCATCTACCACGAAGGCCCCACAAACTCGGGCAAGACGTACCAGGCGCTCGAGCGGCTCAAGCAGGCCGGCGAGGGCGGTGGTCTGTACTGCGGGCCGCTGCGACTGCTCGCACTCGAGATCTACGAGCGCATGAACATGGACGGACTGTACACGTCGCTCGTGACCGGCCAGGAAAAGAAGATCATGCCGCACGCGACCCACGTGTCGTGCACGGTCGAGATGGCCAACATCAACCGCAAGTGGGACGTCGCCGTGATCGACGAAATCCAGCTCATCGGTGACCCGCAACGCGGCTGGGCGTGGACCCGCGCGCTGTTCGGGCTTCAAGCAAATGAGATCCACGTGTGTGGCTCGGGCGAGGCCATCGATTTGGTGGAGAAGTTCGCGGCCGCAACGGGCGACTCGTTCGAGGTGCACCGCTACGAGCGCCGTTCGCCGCTGCAGATCGATGAGAAGCACCTGCACTCGTACCGCAACGTGCGCCCCGGCGACTGTGTCGTGGCCTTTTCGCGCCGCGATATTTTCCAGATCAAGCGAGACATCGAAGTGAAGTCGGGCCAGAAGTGCTGTATCATCTACGGTCAGCTGCCCCCGGAGACGCGCTCGCAGCAGGCGCGGCTCTTCAACGCGCAGGACAACGACTACAACGTGCTGGTGGCGTCCGACGCCGTGGGCATGGGGCTGAACCTCAACATCGGTCGTGTCGTGTTCTCGACCGTAAAGAAGTACAACGGAGGTGGTGGTGGCATGGCCGATATCTCGCCGTCTCTGGCCAAGCAGATCGCGGGCCGCGCCGGGCGCTCCGGTTTGTCGTATGACCAGGGAGGCGTCGCGACCACCGTGGCCGTGGACGATCTGCAGTACTTGAAAGACGCGTACAACGCACCGATCACGCCGCTCAAGTCCGCTGGTTTGTTCCCATCCACGGAGCAGATGGAAGAGTTCGCCAAGCAGCTGCCCGGCGTGACCGATCTCGGCGATCTGCTGGACAAGTACGTGACGCTCGCGCGCCTTGACGGTGACTATTTCATGTGCAACCACGTGGACATGAAGGACGCGGCCAACCTGCTCGCGGACTTGGACATGAAGCTCTCGGACCGCTTCACGTTCTGCCAGGCGCCGGCCAACCTCCGCAACCCGCTCGCGCGCCGTGTGTTCTGTGACTACGCGCGTGCTCACTCCAAAGACGAAGCTGTGAAGCTTGATATCTACCTCCCGCGGTACGCGCCGCAGACAGCGGAGACGCTGCGCGACGTGGAGATCAAGGCCCAGATCATCGACTTGTATCTGTGGCTTTCGTTCCGATTCGAGACGACGTTTGTTGAGAACGAACTGGCGCTCGAGATGAAGGCGAAGGCGCTTGAGCTGGTCGAGCTGGGACTCGTGAACACGACTTACCACAGCAAGAAGGCGAAGAAGCAGCAGCGTCAGTCGCAGAACCAGCAGCAGCGCCCGGACCATTCGCGGCTTGTGCGTATCACTGAAGACGAGGATCCGTTGCGTGGGTGGCGAAGCGCGGAAGACGACAACTCGGAGAGCAGCTTCCGTGAGCGTGTCCACGGCCGCATCATGCGCGGACTGAAGGGCAAGGTTGGCGCGAAGCGAAATGTCGATGAGGACGAAGAAGAGGAAGAGAACGCGCTGGAGGCGTCAGTTCGTCGATAGAGTAGCTGTGTGCTTAAGAGACTGCGGATAGAGTAGCCTCGTGTTGTGTCGGGTCTGGTTTGTTGGTTGATGGCGCGCGAGATGGCTCCCCGGTGTGAACTCAAGCCGGGACGACAGGCAGATGGTTTTGCCCTCGGGTATCTCACTACACAACTCACAGGTGAAGGGCTGTGTCTCCTCCGTGGTCTCAAGCTACAAGAGCTCCATGACCATACATCGCTTACTGAACGCCCCACGGGCAATCCCAACGCAGAGGCCTTTAGGCCAACTCGGCTCTCTCATTCTCTGGCACTGTCTCCGTCGGTCGTAACCATTGCGTAAAAGTCTCTTGAAGTGGCCTCCAGCAGCGTTCAAAGAGGTCACCACCATTGGACACAGGTCGCTGCCCAAGGCAGGGACGGCAGTAGCCCCTCACCTCGCCGTTACGGGATGAGCTGTGAAACTCCTTTTGGCTTCGGCCGTTTTTCTTCAAGATGGTTGATTGCTGGGAACGTGGGTCGCAGGGATCGCACGCACCAGTAAGACATCAGTGATCCTCGCCTGTGCTGGCGGCCAAGGGTGGTATCCGTTACCAAAGCCCACCACACACCGGAGGATGACGACTTAGTTCCGTACCCATCTCCGGCGGCTGAGGGATCGGATGACGACCTTCCCTCTCCGGCCCTCGGTTTGCTCGGAACGTTCGTGGGGGCCATTTGAACGGTGCACGCCGATAGAGTGGAGGGCGGTTACTCATCAGCATGCCGTTGTCTGGGCGGTTCCCGCGACGCGAGCTCCAACACGGCGTCGAGTGCCCGCAGTACGGACTTGTCCGACGCTCAGGCTTCGCGCCGTCGGACCGGCCGCTGGACGCGTGGGAGCGTCGTGGCGATCCGGCGTGGCGCTGGGCCGCGCCAGCGGGCCGTCCGGACGCTCACTCGGGCGTCGACTCGCCCAGCCACGTCGACATGGCGGGGCTGCGCATCCACAGCCACAAGCCCAGCTCTCGCCCGCACCCGTACTCGTACCACACGCCGCCGAGCCATCGCGTGTTCCTGCGCGACTACGACTGCCCGGAGCCACCACGCGGCGGCGGCGGTCCTTCCATGCTCACGTCACCATCCAGTAAGTTGGCGCGGGGCGACATCGCCAGTCGCAGTAGCAGCAGCAACAGCAGCAGCTCCAGGGCATTCCTGGATCTCGCGTCCCGCGACCACGCGCGTTTTCTGGCGCAGACTGGCGCGACACGATCGTCTCTGAGCCACAACCAGCACCCGCGCCAAGCGGGGCCTGCCACGGTGGCGTGCGAGTATGTTACGGCCCCGCACGAGGCGACACGCGACCCCACGTTTGATAATCTCGCGGTTGACGAGCCAACGTCCGTGGCGGCAACACCAGCGACGTCGGCAACGCCGCCCAAGCAGTCACGGTACCTGCGCGAGCTGGACCGGCGCACCATCCTGTCGCGGCTCGCCGCGGGCGAGAGGCAGTCGGTGCTCGCCAAGGAGTACCACGTGGGCCGCTCGACGATCTGCAACCTGTTCCGCCAGCGCGACGCCGTGCTCCCGCGCAAGCACGAGAAGCCGATGGCGCGCCACCCGAAGGAGACCCGCAAGCCCCTCGCGTTCCATCCGTCGGCGTCCGCGCCTTCGCCTGTTCGGATACCTTTACCAGAGACGGAGAGCCACGGCGACGCGGTGGTCCACGTGCAGTCGCGCGCGATCGCGCTGCTCCAGCGGGCGCTCGTGGACCACCGCGCGCCGCACGACGCGTTCAAGCGGTGCAGCTCGCGGCTCATGCGGCTGCTGCTCGAGGAGAGCCTCGCGGTGGTCGCGAGCCGCGCTCATTCGCTCCGACCGCGCGTGTGCGGTGCGCTGTCGATGGAGGACCCCGTACGAGCGATGCTGGACACGTTCCGGCAGCTCGAGCCCGACGCGCCGGCGGCGTTGCTCCGCGGCGGCATCGCCAGTTTGTCGGCATCTCTGGACGCCAGCGACGTGCTGCTGCTCGACGTGGCCGCCGCCTCTGGGCGCGCGGTTTGTGCGGCGATCGATACGCTGCTGGCGCTTGGCGCCCAGCCGGAGCGCGTCTCGCTGGTCGCAATATTCGTCGCGGCCGACGTGGTGGCTCAAGTCCAGCGGACCCACCCGCGCGTCCAGATTCGGACAACGGCGGTGGTCGGCGCAGACCCGACAGGGCAAGCCACCGCCGTGGGGCTGACGCACGCTGCGGTGGACGCCTTCCTGGACCGACTCCAGAGCGCCGCGTGGAATGGCAGTCAAGTGCTGTGGGCTGCGTGCTGAGTGATGCGAAGAGATAAACACCACGACGACGACGACCGCCGTATACTACCTAAGGCAGCAGTGTAGAGAGATGGAGATCACGATTTGACCCGCCAGTGTAGCGGGGATAGGCACCGAATAGGAGAGACCGTGACTCGAATCCATCCATCGTGTTGTGAAGGCGGCAATGTCGAATCTCGTTCGGCGTCCTCCATCCAGCATAAGCGAACACACGTACTCGCGCAGACACTCACACAGATACCTGTAGACCTCCGGGGGAATGCGCCAGTCCTCATTGTCCTTCCACACCAAAGAGCAGGCTTCGAGTCCCTTCTTTTTTCAGCGGCGCGTCACCGCGGACTTCACGCCACCATCCTTATCACGCCATCTCTCACGCAACCTGAAGTCGCTGACGCAGCTGAGCGGCTCCGTTCGACTCGAATGGAGCCGCTCAGCTGCGTCAGCCTCGCTCTGTGTGCGCCCAGCTGCCTCGGTCCAGTTCACCTCACGTCGCCGAGGCGCCCAGGACGTTGAGGTTCCTTGCCTCGCACTCAAGAAGTTCTCGAGTGCGAGGTGTCCTATGCGGTTCTCGACGAGAACCAGGTGTAGACTTTACACAGGAGGTTTTGCAATGAACATCTCACAGTTCGCCTGTAGATTAGGTGCAGCAGCACGCCCACGGCGCCAAGCACGCGACGTTGAAGCAGGGTGGCCCGGCCCACCGGCCAACTAGAGACTGGAATCATATCGTGCCTTGTCCACTGGCGAAGGAGCTTGATCAGAACGCACCGACGAACCTTGTCAACAGTTAGATCAACTTGTTGCAACAGCGACACGTGCAAGAGGTAAACAAGCAAACACAAGACATTCAAAAGAAAAACGCCATGTGAGGCGGCCGTTCTGTGTGGCGGAAGGCCCCTCCTGCAGTTGCGTGGATACGCGTCCAGCCGCCACTAAACAAGCAGCCCCGCCTTGGTGTACTCCAGCGCTCCGGCAACTCACTTTCCCACTAAGCACTCCCACCTTTGGATGTCTTCCTGCACACGAATGCGTATCGAGACTTTCGAGACAAATTGCAGGAGAGAGCGCTCTTGGAGTCGACTTCTCGCCGGAATCCGGAGAGAGTCGGCCGGAGCGGGAAGCGAAGAGCTGGAGGAGCTGGTTGTGGTGGAGGAGGCGAATTGCCGAGTGAGTGAATTGATCCGTTTAGACTTGGCGCTGTTTTCTCTGCTCCTACCCAAGTCTCTCCTAGGTTCTCCTACGTCCTCCCCCTTGTTTCTCTTACTACATGCAGTCAAGCAAGGCGGGCATGGGGAGACCCAAATTTCCGAGGACCTTTGATGTCGGTGGCCCCGTAGTCTGAGTTGCTCTCCCCATCCCGTCGACAAATGCAAACAGGCATCCGCCGCGTCTGTGACGCGCGCCGCGTAACCGCTGCAGCCAGGCGTTAGCGTTGCAGCCAGGCGTCAGCGTTGCAGCCATCTGCGACGTGTGACAGAAACCTGTGACGCGCGCAGGCAAACGCCCACCGTTTGCCACGACGAATCTGCGACGTGTGCAGCTTGTCAGCAAGACACTGAGTCGCCGAACCGGGCGACGTCCACAAGCGCGCGAATGCTTGTGGACTTGGAAGTTCCAGATGTGGACCGCTGACTCCACAAAAGCTTCTATAGTTTTCGTCTCTTTTATGTATCATGAGGGGGAAAGGCAGCAGGACACGGTGGTTGGTTGGCTTGTGTTTTTGTTCTTCTTCTTCTTCCCGGACGCGTCGCCGCCAGCACGCTCCTTCGAACACGGCGAACGCCGAAGGGCTTCGCTGGCCCAGCCGAATCGGCGTCCGCTCGCGAGACCTCGTGACACCGGTGGAGCAATGGTGGACGCCCACCACCGCCACCGCCTCCGCTGCTGTGCTCCACGACGACTGCGCTGTCCTTGTAGGACGAGAGGATTCCTCGGCGCGAAACAAAGTCGCTGTCGCAGCGAGTGTTCGCCGAACACTCGTCCGAATCCGACCGTGCTCCCGTCAAAGATGGTCTCGCGGACATGTGGCTCGTTTATGCGCCTTCGGCGGCGTCCCACTGCCAGCACAGGAGGAATGCTTGCCAGCAGGAGGAGCTCCACGTTGGAGCACCGGCTGCACTTGGTCAGCGAGGCGAACAGTCGCCGCTGTTAGGGGCTAACAGGGCTCCTGGCACCTGGCCACCGTTTGGCACCGTGGACAGCGACGTCACACTAAACGCGGAGGTCCGCTTCACACACCCACATCCGCATCCCTTCCACCACCACGCGCCACGTTTGTCCTTGGCCGACCGGATCCCATCGCGCCGTCGGACAGCCTGAAGCGCCCCGCGTGTGCGGTGGGTCTTTTCGATTCATCCTCGACTGCCAACTGATTCCCCTCCGCTCGCTCGCGTCTCCCTTCGGGCCGTCCGTTCAACTTTTCGTTCATCCGGCGCCGTTCGTGTCTCCGCCCTGATCGCTGGCAGCGCGAATGCGCTCGTCACGCGGTGAGCATCACTGGTACTTTCAGCCTCCGGAAGAGCTCCGGGACGACGAGCAGCACACTGTCGATCCTCACCACCGCCGACAAGAGCGACACCCCAACGACCGAGTTGGCTACCACGAGCGATGGCGCCACGAGGACGCCGACACGATACGGTATACCGACGTGCCACGTGATCTCCACGCGGCCCGGCTGGCGCCACTTCGCGTTGCTGAGCTTCGCGGCGGACTTCCTATTGGGACGGAGCGAGCGTCCGCGCCTTCCCTGCCACGGAGGACTGCTTCCCCTATTGGCTCGCCCGTGTCATCGGTCCACCCGCGGCGCCATCCCTCGCGCGACTATGAAGAGCGCCACAACGTCGCAGAGCGTACACTGTCCCAGCACCAGTCGTGGCAGAGCGACGCGACTAACGCGCACGACCACACGAGCGCACGGCCACGCGCACGCGCCGAAAGTGACGAGGCGTTCCACCAAGAGACCACGACGTCGGCAATGTGGTACAGCGACATGTTCCGTTCGAGCCCGCCCAGCGACCGAACTGGCGGCAGTCCGTTCGCCCCCGGCAGCGCCAGGGGCTCACCGTCGTCGATGAGCAGCAACCAGGACGGCACGTCGCCCCTGCTGGACCAGCTCAACGGATGGAAAGGACTGCGCGCAGAGGATTCCCCGGGCGAGGCCTCCCCGAGCAGCGACCGCGTCCACCAGGAGGGCGGCGTCCCGGAGCCGGTCAAGCGGTCCGAGTCGAGGGCAACGCGATCGGCACCGGCGGTCAAGCGGTCGCGGTATCTCCGCGAGATGGACCGGCGCATCATCTTGTCGCGGCTCGCCAAGGGCGAGCGCCAGGCGGCGCTGGCCAAGGAGTACGGCGTGAGCCGCTCGACGGTCTGCAATCTGCTCAAGCAGAAGGACCTGGTGCTGGCGCGCAAAGATGAGAACCCGCTGTCGCGACACCCGAAAAAGACTCGTCTGCTGTGGTCCAAACACACCGCCACGCCAGCGCCAGTCAGAGCCCGGCACGAGACGGCATCGCCGTTCGCTCCGCAACAACACGCGGACCCCGCGACGCGTCCGCCAAGTCGAACTCCCAGTGAAGCCACCGAGCTGGAACACAAAACGCGCGCGGCCGCCGAGTTCCTGTCGTTCGACCACGCTCGGGTTATTGAGGCGCAGTCCCGCGCGATCTCGCTGCTCAAGACCAAGCTGCTCAACCGCGAGACGTCCGACGCCGACTTCAAGCGGTGCCACACACGCTTGATGCGGCTCTTAATGGAGGAAGCCATCGGCACCGTCTCGACCCCCCCGCGCAACGGTGGCTTCGTCGACCCAAACGATACTCGAGGCGACAACCAGCAGCACGGTCTTGCACGTGCGCCGCCGCTCGTCGACTCGATGTGCGCTGTCGCGATTGGCGAATCCGGGACGTCACTTCTCGACGTGTTTCGACTACTGGAACCCGAAGTGCCAACTGGGTTCATTGGTGCGTCACTCCGAGAGGCTGGCGGGCTTGAGCTCCACATCGTGTCGCACACTCACAACCTGCGCGACCGCAACGTGTTGCTGCTGGACGTCGTGCTCGCATCCGGCAACAGCGCGTGCGCCGCCATCGACCTGCTGCGCTCCACGGGCGTGCAAGACGAGCGGATCACCATTGTCGCGCTCTTTGTCGCCGCCGAGGTGGTCGCGCTCGTCCAGTACGCGCACCCGAGTGTGCGCATCCTCACCGCGGACATCGATGTGCAGCTCCACCAGCGCGTGGGCACGGGCCGCCACGCCGCCGACTCGACATCCTCTTCACGGGCCTTTCTCGAGCGCTTCGTCGCGAGCTGACGGGCTTCCTTCGGGTAGAGATAGAATTTTGCTCCTTTTTTTTGGCTTTCAATCCCTCTTGGTTCGATTCAAGCGCATAATTACTCAACTCAATACAGGAGTCACACGCATGCTACGCACACTCATGAGATCCACGGGTCATCTGGGAGCCTCAGATCGCTGTGGAGTCGGATGACGACGCGCTTGCGCGGGTCGAGCCCATTGGCAGCGAAGAGAACCCGGCGCCGGCCAGCAACGCCGCGTCGCTGTCGAAGAAATAGTGCGGTGGAGCGTGGTCGTGCTGGAGCGCCATGGGATGCAAGTTGGGGTTCACGGCAAACCCGAGCTGGATGTCCGCGTGGCCACCTGCTAGCATCGTCGCAGTCGGATGCGGCGCAAACGGCGCGCCGCTGGAGGCTCGCGAAGCGTTCGCCGACGATCTCGGGTCGGGCGGGAGGTGATGATGGTTGTACATGTTCATCGAGTGCATCTGATAGTGCGTCGGTCCACCGGAGGAACGCGACGCTGACGGCATTGGGTGGTTCATGGCCGCGGGTAGACCAGCGTCCCCCATCCCATCGTGCTGCGCTGGGGCGTGCGCGGGCATCATCATCGCCAAGCTGCCATGGAACGGCTGCGTGTTGAGATGGTGCTGCTGGTGCTGGTGCGGAAGAGCGTCCAGAGATGGCGGCGAATTCGTCGTTGATTGCGCATTGCCGCCGTATCGAGGCATCGTGGACGCGCCCGCCATCGGTGGCGGCAGCGGGTGGTCGTCCTGGATGAGCGACTGGTAGTTGGACGCCTCGGTCGAGACGTCGCTAAAGTGGCCGCTGTCGCCGCCATCGTCTGTACCGGCGCCCGACGACGACAGCCGCCCGCCCCCTGCTTTCTTGGCCTCGTAGCGCTTGCGGCAGCGCTCGCGCTCTTTCATCTTCTGCTCTTCAGTGGCGTTCTGGCGCCGCATGCGGCTCCGCAGCGCCTCGCGCTGGCGCTGCTCCTCGGTCGCGTTCCGCCGCCGCTCGCGACTGCGCATCACCTCCTTCTCTTTCGTGGCCTCGGACGCATCTTCGCGGCGCTTTTTGCTGCGCACCGACTCTTCCACGCGCTTCTTCTTGCGCTTGCGGCGGTCGTAGTCCGCTTGGCGCTGCACGGGCGTGAGGTTCTCGCGGCGCTTCTTGCTGCGCAGCGCCTCGGTCTTTTTTTCTTCCGAGGACGCGCGGAGCCGCCGCAGCCGCGATCGCTCGGCCTCGGCCATGCGCTGCTGGATCGTGCGGCTCGTCATGGGCAGCGGCGGTCGGTGCGCGGGCGTCGTGGGCGGTTCCGCGACTTCTCCCTCGCGCAGACTCATGAGTGCGGCGTTCTGGACGTCCGGCAGCGACTGCAGGAACGCTTCGTACGCGGCCTCGTGGAACTGGCGCAGGTGCAGGAACGCCTGGCCGCGGCCCAGCTCATTCAGCTCAAAGACGTGCGTGAGGTCGGCCTTGCCGTCGTTGCATCTAGGGACCACAACAACAATAAAAAGTTGTATAAGACCACGCCCACGAGGAACAGAAGAAGAGAGCTGTGAAGCAACGCACAGGCGGCAGGACCAGCACTCGTTCTCGGTGATCTCGCTCCACTTGTTGTCCTGCATCGAGATCTAGAACAAAGCGCGTCGACGGGCCGTTCGTAAGTATCCTCGCTCCCCCTGGGGATGGTGGACGTGTGTGTGCGTACCATGCGCTTCTCGGTGGACTTGAGCTGGCCGAACCAGGCGCTCGCGTCGCGCTTGCGCCGCGGGCCGAAGCGCGTCTTGTGGTTCTCCTCCTCCGAGTACCCATTGAAGCGGTAGAGCAGGTTCTTCAGGTGGCACGTCTTGAAGTGCGTCACAAAGTACCTACAGCACACATCCACATTGATCAGCGCTCCGTCGTTTCCTCTAAAGCGCGTGGTCTACGCACCGCGGGTGGCGCAAAAAGTCGAAGAAGAAGTTCTCGTTGCACTCCTCGCAGCGAATGAAGTTGGCCTTGATGAGCTCAAAGTGCTCCTCCATGCGGAGGAACCGCCAGGGCATGGTGAATGGCGCGTCCGGAACGGTCGGGTTTTTTTCGTCCGAGGAACACGCGCTTGCTGCGCGAGTTGTAGGACGTTCTAGCGACCGGCGCGCACCGCAAACGATAGCCACCTGGATGCGCTGTCGATTGGTACCGTCTGTCGCGGGTATCGACCAACAGCGCGCGGTCAACAGGTAGCGAAGCAAGGCGTCTGGTGATCGGAAATCGAGGTTGCTCTTTCTGTGTGGGGCCGACGGTGCGCTCTGGGACTCAACGATTCTATTGTAGAGAGAGATGCCCCTCGCCACTCCACTATAAAAGACTTTCCGTGGACAGTTCCTAACGTGCGCGAGCTGGTATGTCGCATAGCGTTACAGGCTGAATGTACTTCATTAGAACATACCAATCGACCGCAAAAATACACTGATGTAAGAGCATCTTTGTGTGCATGGATGTTCACGCCGACGCTGAGACCTTACGCGCCGCTGTTGTTCGCATGCCCTGCCTGAGAGCCGTCTGGTGGGGTCAGAGCGAGGAGCAGTGACCGGGAGCTACATACGACGCGACGGTCTTTCGATGGTCAGCATTGATACCGTTGGACAAGCTTCCCCTGCTTGACAGTGTGAATCGCCTCCAACCGCGACGATTCTGCACGCGCTGCCGTCTCTCGAGGAGCCTGGTGGCATCAAATAAAAAGCCGCGGCGATCCACGGAGAACTGCTGCTCTGCTACACATCTCTGGTTCTAGAAAGCACTCCGCAGCACGGAGGAAGGGTGCGTTGCTTGCACGCCTCCAGTCTCCAGGATGCTCAAAAATCTCGCCGGCCTTTTGCCGGGAACTTCTTGCTCCTACTGATCGGGAAGGGAAGCTCACAGGAAACCGCTTTTTGTCGCACCATTGGTAGATTGTGCGGGGTCGTCGTTCTGGATGCGTGGTCGACATGAGCAAATGCACATTCCCAAGTATGGTCCTCCACATCAACGAGGACAACTGTTATCCTCGTTGATCCGGAGGACCATCCGGGCTGACAGACACGATCAGCCCACGCCACAGCTTTTGTGGAAGAGCAACGCAGCAAATCCTTTAGATGTGGAGAGCCACTTGAGCTCGTTTAGGTGTCGGTCATACGGCCCTTGCGAACTCTTCTGGTTCGATGCAAGCTGAGGGAAATCGTCGATCTCTAGCAGCGTGCACGGTGCGATTTGCGCCACTTTATGACGACCGCGGGTTCCACTGTACTTGTCGCTTCAACGTGAAGTTTCCGATCAGCAAACATCAGCGCATGTGTGCGGATCGCGTTGTCTAACGGATAGGTGAGGATTTTTCGCGGTGCTTAATTGATCCGCTCCGCCTCCTTGATGGCGCGATAGAATCGTTGAATAGACGAGTCGTGATTGGTGTGACTCACGATCCGATCGTTCGCCTGGCCGAAGGGATGTGAGCCAGCCAACCGAGCTCTTCCGACCAGCGGCCTCAGGCGTCCCATCCCCCTCCATTCATGTAAAGTTCAATACACTCATCGCAAACTCGGCGCTTTCTTGGAGGACCCACTTCCCCTCCGGGTGGTATAAACCCCATCGCCGCGGAGTCGGATGCGTGAGCGACCTACGAAGGTTGAGGCGTCCGCGCGACGAACTGGGCGACATCGTTGCGAGACCACGCTCGAGTGGTTCAAAGGATTTGGCGCTCGTCCTATCACGGCGGAGAGAGAAGGATCTCTGGATTCCGCCGTGCCGCCTGGAACTGTTTGAGGATGGATGGAACCGAGTGATCAACCATCCAGGGCTCCCCTCCTGCTTCACAATGCCGGTCGTACTGGTACGCACTGCTGCTACAAGAGTGCCGCCCTAGTCGCCGCCTAGGCCAGGCCAGGGGCAAGCGCCAGGGTGCTTTGTGGCCTCGACGTGGTGCTCATTCGGCAATTTGCCTCCTCAAGCCAAGCACCACTCCCCAGTTACAAGCTTCCCCAACCTCCTCACCATGCTCTTCAAGCTCTTCCAGCTCTCGGCCGCGCTCGCGCTGGCGTCCTCGTCTCTTACCGCGGCCGCTCCGCTCCCGACAGGCGCGTGGCCCGCCAGCAAGGGCGCCGTGAAGAACGCCAAGCCGATCACGGTCAAGAAGGGCGAAGTCTTTGACGGCAAGATGCAGACCTACGACCGCTCGGACATCACGTGCACGGGCCAGAGCGAGGGCGGCTCGAAGAGCGCCGTGTTCCTGCTCGAGCCCGGCGCCACGCTCAAGAACGTCATCATCGGCAAGAACCAGGGCGAGGGTGTCCACTGCGACAACCACGACTGCAAGCTCGAGAACGTCTGGTGGGACGCCGTGTGCGAGGACGCGCTGACCATCAAGGGCGGCTCGGCCAACAGCGTCGCGTACGTCACGGGCGGCGGCGCGCGCGAGGCCAAGGACAAGGTCATCCAGCACAACGGCGCCGGCCTCGTGGTTATCGACAGCTTCTACGCCAGCAACTTTGGCAAGCTCTTCCGCTCGTGCGGCAACTGCGCCAGCAGCCCGGCCCGCAAGGTCACGGTCTCGAACGTGCTCGCCGTGAACCCCAAGAGCGGGATCGTGCTGGTCAACAAGAACTTTGGCGACCAGGCCACGCTGCGCAACATCCACATCAAGACCAGCAAGTCCAAGGTCGTGGTGTGCGGCTGGTCGCAGGGCACCACGCCGGGCAACGAGCCGGTCTCGCTCGGCGACGGCCCGCTGCCGCCGCTGTGCAACTACGCCGCGAGCGACATCTTCATCACCAAGGCCTGATAAATGTCGCTCCTCCCGGCAGAGAAAGTCTGGACGGAGTCAGACGAGGTAGGAATGCGAATTCTGTCTACCTCAGCTTCCCCTTCATGCATAACGTGAGTGAGTAAGAGCGCCGAAGCGATAGCGGCCCTGTGTGTTGGAAAATAAAAATGATCGAAGCATTGCTCGGTAACTTGGGTGTTTGCAGTCGTTTCATGGATTGCGAATTGTTATCATCACCTACCAGAGCCGACTTGATTTTGGCTGGCAGGAACTCGATGGGCGACCTCGCGGACATTCCAATTCGCGTGCTAGTGAGACTAGCAGCGTCGTGGAATGCGCGCACAGAGATCCACCGAAAGAGCCCATAGAGTCGACCGGCGCGATCTCCAGTCACCAGGATGGAACGGGATCGACTCCTTGACCAGCGTTGTACATAGATCCACCTACTTTTCGTTGTTCTTTGACGGCGACGACGTGCCGCTCGACTCGCTCGAGGTGCCCACAGACGCGGCCGCGGCCTCATCGACGTGCTGCTTGAGCAGCTTCTGGATGCCTTCGTCGTCGTCGTCCCGGAGCACGACACTCGGGCTGTGTGCGCTACCGGTACTTTCGCCCTCCGCCTTCTTCTCTGGTCGCACGAGCATAAAACTCTCCGACTCGTTCTCGAGGTACGCCGGTACGCGCGCGCGGAGTGTGGCGTCGATGAGACGGTTATTGTCTCGGATCCGCACCGACACATACTGCCGTGTGACACTAGCCACTTGGTGGGTGATGGTGCTCACGTACTGCTGCAGCAACTCTTCGGCCGAGCCCGTGTCACGCACCAGCTTCTCGACGAGCTGCTTCATGCCCTTGACACTCTTACCTAGGTCGCGCGTCTCCTGGCGCGACGTCTTGACCCACGTGTCCATAAGCACGAGGTTCTCGCGGAGCTCCGAGGTCTCGGTCTTGTACTCGCTGTGGAATTGCTTGTACTGGGTCTGCAGCTGATGCACACTTCGCGTCAACGTTTCCACCGACGTGGTCGTCGTGGTCGTCGTCACGCTCACGGATGACGCGGCCGCGCCATTCACTGCCGCAGGTCCACCCACGGCGCCAAGCTGGATATCCGAGGCGAGCTTGCTCCACTTGAGCTGCTCGCCCTTCCACTTCTCGTCCATCTCGTTGATCTTGTTCTGGAGCACACGCAGCTGCGACGCCACGGTCGACGACCTGTCGTGCCACGAGCCAAACTCGCCCTCAAGCTGCTGCAGCCACTCCTCGTGCTCTCCGAATCGGCTCTGGATGCGGCTCTCGAGCCCCACGCGCTGCTTACTCTCCTGTCCGAGGCGCTCCTCAAAGTACGCGCTCAGCTTGCCCAGCGAGGCCTCGTGCTCCTCGGCGAGCGCGCCAAACACGGCGTCGTACGGCAGCTGCGGCTGCGCCGCGCTGGTCGTGTCCGCGCCCTGGAGTCGCTCGTCCACCACACGGGACACCACCTGCTCGAGTTCCTCGCCGACAGTCGCAATGCACTTGGTCTCGATCTCCTTGGCGGTCGTCACGAGCTTGGTGTCGATCTCTTCGCGGAGCGTCTGCACGAGGTTCTTGATCTGGCTGTTCTTGCCGTGCTTGCCGATCGGCACGCCCAGCACCTTGGAGATCTGCGCGAGCTGCGACTGGAACGCGCTCTGGCGGCCCTCGAGCGTCGACACGCGGTCCGTGATGCCACTCGCGGCCGCGGCCGCAGAGGTCGGCGACTCCATCGACGGCGGGCCCGCGCCAAAGCCCCCGACGCCGAGCCCTCCACTGTGCGGCGGCGTGGGCGGCAGCGGCGGGTGCTGTGGCATCATCACGGACGGCGGCGCCGGTGGGGGCAACGTACTGATCCCGGGCGGCGCCGGCGAACCACCGCTGTTATTCGCCGCCAGCATCCCGCCGATCTGCTGCTGCAGTGTCGCCAGCTTCTGCTCGAGGTCCGCCACGCGCGCTTTGAGCGGCTCGCAATTGCAGTTGCCGCCGGCGCCGTCCCCACTGGTTACCGGCGGCCGCGCGCGCTGCTGCTGCTCGACTTGGTGGCGCACAAACTCTTGCAGCGCGAGCGCGAGCTCCTTGCCCTTGGTCTCGATGCCGCCGGTCGCCGCGGCGGAGGAGGCGCCGCCGCCGTACGCGTGGACGTGGTGGTGGGCCGACACAAACGGCCCCGCGGCCGGCGAGAGCGCGCCGAACGCCGACGACGGCACAAAGTGGCTCGAGTTGGCCGAGAGCGAGGACGTGGCCGCGAGCGTCTCGTCGCCCCACGTGAGCGAGGTCGCCGAGGAGGAAGAGGCGGCCGCCGAGGCGGTCGGTATCCGCTCGCCGAGGCCGCTGATGGAGGAGACGGAGGAGGAGGAGGAGGACCGGAACGCCGGCTGGAGGTAGGTCAGGTACGACGGCAGCGCCTCCTCCTCGCGCTCCTCCTCTTCGGGCGCCGTGCGGTTCCAGAGCAGCCGCGACTTGCTCACGTGCGAGTGGAGAAAGCCCGGCGCGCCGCCGATGCCGCCGTGGGAGGAGGAGGCCGCGGCGGAGGCGGCGGACGTGGCGGAGGAGCCGTCGAACGAGCCGGCGTCGAAGCCCCACACGCCGGTGGAGGCGGAGGGGACGGCAGAGGAGGAGGTCGCCGCGGAGGAGGCGCCAGTCGCGGAAGGCGGCGAGCGGCGGCCGTTGGAGGAGGAGGCGTCGCCGGCGGCGGCGGGGGCCCACATGCTGCTGGCGGCGGAGGGGTGGCGGAACGAGGAGAGGACCGCCGAAGGAGGCGGAGGGGACGGAGCGGAGGGGAAGGCCGGCGAAGACCTCCGTTCCGGTCAATCAAAATGCCACAGGCGAATGCCGTGGCCGCCAGCGACGTGACTTGGAGGGGAGGGGGCACAATTGCCGGGCAGACAGTATGGGGGCAGTCTCAAGTCAAATTCGAATTTGCGAATTGGGAAACACAGTCAAAATTGAGGTTTGGAAACGAATTCGTGGAATTTTATACACTACATTAGGATAGGTTTTGGCCTCCACCTACTGAAAACACGTGATTGCGATACCAAAGCGACGTGGGATAGGATGGTTCGGTCTGCCCACAATTACAACATTAGACACATCCGGATACTGCAGTTCCACATGAAGCCATCCGGATACCAACGACGCCGTCTTTTTATGGACGCGAAGGTGCCCGCTTCAGAAATAAAGCTCTTCGCGGGCGGACATCGCCCCTCCCATTTCCCTGCGCCTCCAGCTTCTACCGCTTCGTGCTCTGGGCGTTTCCATTCCACTCGTCGGCTTGGTCTCCATCAGAAAAGCCGTGATTCCTCAACGCGTAGCTATCCACCAGCCATGGGCTTCGACATGTCGGACTTCAAGCCCTTCATCCGGCTCGTGAGCGCGCTCGTCGGGCTGGCACTGCTCGCGCTGTCGTGCGCGGGCTTCCACCACCTCACCCAGACCAGCGGCGCGCTCGAGGGCCAGGCGAGCTTCGGCTGCATGTGCTTTTTGGGCGTGATGTTTGGCGCGTTGCTCTTCTTTGGCGAAAGCAAGTCGGAGCTCTTCTTCTTCTTCTTCGGGTTCATGCGCTACCGCCTCGGCCGCGCGATCGTGTTCACAGTCGCTGGCATCATGACCGCGATCATTGGCAAGAACATGAACGACGCGTGCCGGTGCCAGACCTACGTGCTGCTCATCATCGAAGGCATCGCGTGCCTCGCGTGCGCGGCCATGCAGATCCTCGGCGTGTTTCCGTTCGGCAACAACACGAGCCAGATGTCGTCCAAGGGTGCGCGCGGCACAAACGCACCACTCACAAAGCCCTCGGTGGAGGCCTCGTCCAGCGGCAGTACGTATGTGCCGCCCACCCCGAGCCAGCCCACGCCCAAGAAAACGCCTCGCACTGAGTCGAACTTTGAGCCGGTCGTGCCCGCGCCGACCCACAACGAAGAGAACCCGAACCTGCCGGCCTGGATGCGCACGTAATCCAATGGCGCGCCTTCCCGGAGACCCCGTGCATTTACAGCATCCTACACAGGAGTGGTGAGCGAAACTCCATTCAATAAATACCTCTATTCACGGGTGATGACGAGCGTCTAGTCTACCAACGGACTAGTCTCGAGGTGGTGCCCCGTAGGTCACGGATGTCGCCGTCGTCGCTGTCGTCGGACGCAAACGCGGGACTTCGCCGCAGGAACGTGTCGTTGCCGCGCGAGTGGTGGATGGCCGTGCTGCGGCTTGTGGACTTGATCTGCGTCGACGACCGCGACATGCGGAAGGTCTCATCCATGCCGCGCACGCAGAACGCGCAGATCTTCATGGTCTTGAGCCCGACGCCGGGCAGGTCCACGGTCTCCTTCTGCGCGCACGTGCGACACATGACCTCGCCGCACGCCGTGCAGTTGTACCGCCGCGAGAGCAGCGAGAACATGTGATGGCAGCTGCAGCAGTAGCGCGCCTGCGAGAGCGACGACCAGTCCGCCCGCTTGGCGAACTGGTGCACGTCCAGCGGCTTGCGCCGAAAGTGCGCGCTGATGCGCTCCAGGTTGCCGCCGATCTGGTCGAGCGCGTGGAACACGGTCGCCGGCGTGACCTGCTGCGAAACGCTCATGCGGCGCAGGCGGCCCTGCGCAGCCGCGGTCTCGGCCTTGATCTCGGTGTCGGTGTCGAGTCCGCAAAAGTACACGATGCGTGTCGTCGCGTTGGGCTGCCCGCTGTTGCGCACGATGTACCCGGAGCGCACCATGCGCGTGCGCTGGACGCCCTGGCTGAGCGAGAGGTCGGGGCACTCGTCGAGCTCGACCGAGTCCCAGAGGCAGTACCCCATGGTCGAGCCGTCGCTCATCTCGACGTAGTCGGTCGCCACCACGGCGCACATGTCGCGGTCGCGGTGCCACATACCGGTGCTCACGCGCGTGTACTTGACGTACGTGGAGGCGTACGGATTCTCGGCCGTGGGGCCCTTGATCACCGAGATGAGCCGCGTGTCCACGACTTTGTTGTGCATGATTCGCGCGTTCTTCTTGAGCGTCTCGTTGTCGGTGGCCACGAAGATCTCCATGACGTCCTCGACCGTCGCGATGCTCTGCGTGACGCAGCAGTAGCGCATCTTCGAGGTATCCGTTTGCTTGGTCTGCTGAAGCGTGTGGTCCTCGTAGAACGACATGCCGTTGCGGCGCGCCTTGACCTTCCAGTTGGTCACGACCGAGGCGTTGGGCCCCAGGCAGTCGAGCACGAACGTCACCGTGTCTTCGATGCGGTCCAGCAGCAGGCACTCGGTCGACGTCGAGAGGTCGAGCGGCTGCTTTGGCGGCGTCCAGTATTTGGAGTCCATGGAGGAAGGCGCGCCGGTCCGGAAGTGGCGGTCGGCCGCCTTCTTGAGCGCCGATGCGGACGATGTGCGGTCGAGTCCCATCGGAAGACTGTCAGGCTGTGTCAAAGATGGGAGGAGTTGTTGGGCTGCCGGCAAATTTTACGGAATGGCCACCTCGGTTCTTCCTTTGGTCGCACGCGGGTGGATTGGGGAGACCAGCACGCTTTCGCAACGATACGATCGGGCCTGGTGACGATCACTCGGTGAGTTGACGGTAGAAGATGGCACGTGTGATTGTGCTGTCGCTAGGTAATACAATGCAGATTGGAGACTGGAGGCCGTCCGCTCGTGAGTGGCTGGCGGGCTGACTGGCGGTCTGAGGCGTCGCGAGTAGGAGGTGACAAGGCTCGAAGTGGATCCATTCCCGATCTCTGGAATCCCGAGCTCCGACCAGGCGACCGCGACCCAGGATGGACCTGCGCTTCACGGAGGATCTCCCCGTCGTATCGCAGTTACGCCACATCGTGGTCGTAGCACAGTAGTCCACCTACGCACACCCAGGCCGCGTGTAATGCACTCCCCATGCGCATTCTTGGCGGGCTACTGAGTCAGAGCCGCCATCTACTTGGACATGCTGCGTGTACTACAACGTAGTAGGAGCGCCAAATCCGCCATTCCACGGCGATATGTGGGCGCCCACGCAGTCATCTCATCCATGGCGCATGTTGGCCACAGGAGAAGGCGCGGTAATTTGTGGCGCGCACCACAACGGCCACCACAACCATGCTGATCTCTAAGACGGGTGCTGACTTCCTCGCATGAGTATAAAACAGACGAAGCTGAACTATTACATATGTGTTTTTGTATGTGGAGATATAGATCAGTTTAAAACTCATTGCGGCGTTCGTCTGTTTGTGCCCCTGGCACAAACAGACGAGCTCACCAGCAGAGTTGCCTGGGACCGGCGATGGCGTGGCGCTTTGGCGCTTCAATCGCACACAGCAACGACACAAACGCGCGTGGCGTGGCCAATGGATCACATTCGGTTTGCAGTTCCTGCACAGGACTGAAATATTCTCGGGGCATAGATAATTTCTGCAAAAACCGGCGCCAGACGTCAACGAGTGCCTTCGCCCGCCCTCGCTACGCGCCACGGTCTCCGCTCTGGTCATCACCGCGCTGGAGGCAAACAACAAACCGCGACGGCTCTGGATCCCCACCCAAGCTGGATATTCCCAGCTTCACCTTGTGTAACGTTATTGGTGTGTTTGGAGAAGCTGTGTGGTCCAAGGTTCCCATCCGTGGGCCTTTCAGATCATCCAACTCTTCGTGCATCTCCATACAGTAGTCGCCAGCGCCATTTGCTTCTTTGGACGGAGTCACCTTGCTGCATTCTCTCAAGACAAACCGTCTTCCGGCGGTGACTCGCTGCTCGGGGCCGGGCCCAGCGTTGTTCGATGCTGTAACCGGTTTGCAGATCCCGCCACGTCGTGCGTCCCACCGTGGCTATGGCAGGCGTGAGTGTGCGTTGATGAGCACGTGGTTCACGATTCGCGACTCACGAACTGAGGACATGCCATCACGGGGCTCTCTGATTTGGAAGTGTCGAGTGGGCCGGGCAACCCCCACGTGGACGCGAGAGGACGCATAGCGCGTCATTGCGGTCCGCGATGTGGACACCGATGCAAAGGAACGGAGGATGGAAATCTCGGCGTCCAGTACGTACTGCATGCAGACATTACTTTCGAAATAGTACTCTACTACGTTTCGCGCCGGAGAGAATTGATACATACAGAAAAGGGAGCCAGTGCGAGCCACCTCCCGGTGGGGATCCGGAGACTTTTCCCACGTCCACTCGGCGATGTCTAGTTGGTCTTGGCCTTGCCGGGCGTGTACTTGGTGCCACGCTGGAGCGCGTCGAAGCCAATGTTGTCGCTCTCGCCGCCGTACTCGTCCTTGTCGCCACCGGCCACGGGCAGATCCTCGTCGCAGTCGTCGCCAGCCACCGGCAGATCGTCGTCGCAGTCGTCGTCACCCGCCACCGGGAGGTCGTCGTCACAGTCGTCGTCACCAGCGACCGGGAGGTCGTCGTCGCAGTCCGCGTCCGAGTCGCCGCCCACAGTGTCATTGTTGTTGTTGCCGCCGCTGCTCGGGCGCGTCGTCGCAGGCGTGGGCGGACGGGTGGTCGTGGCCGGCGCACGCGACGCCGGGGTGGCCGGACGCGCCGTGGACGCCGCCGGGGTCACCGCAGGCGTGGCCGCGGCGCCGCCACCGCTGTTGCTGTTGCCACTGCCACCAGCGGCCGCCGAGCCCGTGCCCTTGAGCGGCGCGCAGTTGACGTAGATCTGCCAGTCCTGCGAGTGGAGCGCGAGCCAGTAGAAGCGCAGCTCCTTGGCGCCGGCGCAGCCGGCCTTGTCGATCGGGAGCTTGGCGGGCTGCGACTTGTAGCTGCCGGCGCAGTTGTCGTTCTGGAACACGCGCGTCTGGTCGCACCAGACCTCACAGGGACCCACGTGCGAGTCCACGAACGAGGACCACTGGACCTCGTTGGGCAGGTCCTGCGCGGCGCCGCCCGAGGGCGTGATGCCGCACGTCTTGCCCGTGGGCGTCTTCTGCTCGATGAGGTCGCGCAGCGTCTTGAACGAGCTCGACTTGAACGCCTTGGTGAACGAGTCGACGTTGATCTGCGGCGAGCTCGAGAACGAGCCGCCCGTCGGGACCGTGAGGATCGTGGAGCCGCGCACCTCGGACGCGAACCGCGTCGGGTCGCCGGACGCGAGCTGCGCCTTGGGCACCATCATGTAGCCGTGCGCGTCCACCGAGACGGCGGCCGCGGCCACGCAGGCGAGCACGAGCGAGGTCTTCATGGTTGTTTCTGTGGAGAGAGGGAGGAAGGGCTTCCGGTGGAAATGCTGGAGTGAGCGAGGGACTTATCCAGTGGAAGAGAAGTCTCTGGATAAAGTCAACCGGCGCAACCCCCATCCTGGATAGACTCTACCGCCGTCCAGGCGGCGACGGCAAACAGTCGCGGATTCCGGCTGGGTCCGCGGCACGGGACGCCCCGGACTGTACCGGTACCTGTGCATGACGCGGGAGCCTCCTGGAACACGTAGAGGCGGTCGGCGCCAGCTGGCTGGCAGGCTCCCTCTGCCCCGCCGAAAATGCCTTCGGCACCGAGAGATCCATTACTAGAGGTGGATTATCATCATTTACTATGCGGTATATCAATTTATGACAACTCTTAGATGGAAATTATGGATTCATGAAGGCTTGGTCATCCATCGCCCAGCTGGACTGGGGCAAGTCCACTGTGCTGTGCGTTCAAGCAACACGGACAAACTGTCTTCCTTGACTTCTTCAAGGCGCCACCTGGGAGACGCCGTCACTCACCCAAACGCTTAGTCGCTTGCTGCTGTAGACCAGGATCAGCCGCGGACTCAAGAGTCGGAAGTCCGCTGGACGGCCAGGTGGCGGCTCGGCACCGTCGGAATCGACCGCAAGGCCCGTACCGTCAGACCAGACCATCACACATGACGTGCGCCACATGCATGGTGGTTCACCGGATTTGTTCCTGGCCGCCAGCAGTCCTTTGTGCCACATACGGTTAGACCCATCCGTCGAGGCCGAGTGACTGTGGAGTTGCAGTGGTTTATACAGTACCGGTACACTCGAAGCCAATCCAGTGAACCAGAGCAGGGGGTCCTGAAAACGTAAACTTGGAACCTCTAAATGGGAAAATGCGTGGATTTGGGGTTTTCTTATGACTCTGCTCACGCGCGTGTGGCGACGTCCTCAAAGTCGTAGCTGCGCAGCGCCTTGCTCGCCGTGGCGCCCTTGAGCGGCGCGCAGTTGATGTAGATCTGCCCTGTGAGTGGAGCGCGAGCCACACGAGCTTCATCTGCTTGGCGCCACTGCACTGCGCCTTGTTGATCGGCAGCCGCGCCGGCCGCGCCGGGTACTTGCCGGCGCAGTTGTTCTCCTGGAACACGCGCTTGTTGTCGCACCAGACTTCGCACGGGCCCACGTGCGAGTCCGCGAACGCCGACCACTCGACGTGGTCCGGCACGTCCTGCGCGGCGCCGCCCGACGGCGTGATGCCGCAGGACGGCGTGGACGGCGACGCCTTCTCGATCAGCGCCTTGAGCGAGCTGAAGCCGCTGGTCTTGAAGGCCTTGGTGAACGAGTCGACGTTGACCTGCGGCGTACTGGAGAACGAGCCGCCCGTGGGCACCTTGAGCACGTTTTGGCCACGCACCGTCGCGGCGAAGCGCGTCGGATCCCCAGAAGCGAGCTGCGCCTTGGGCAGCATCATGTAGCCGTGCGCGTCCACCGCCGAGGGCGCCACGAGTGCCGCGACCGCGCAAGAGAGCAGTAGCACTTCATGTCTGAGGAAGAAGAAGAAGACGACGTGGTGTGTGGGGGGAAGACGGCAGATCGGGGAATGAAAGCAACTGCACACCGGATGAGGCCCTGCCAGGGATTGCTCTTGCTCATGCTTGGATGGTCCGGGCAGAGTAGAGTGGTGCGGGGGGATGAAAGTGAGAGGGGTCACAACGACGAGTGTACGATACAGTCGTCGCAAATCGACGCGTTCATCCATTGCAACTGGCGATTTCTGTGGACGCAGATGGGGGAGCGCGTGCAGGATTGGGTAACTGTGAATGCTAGTTGAAGTCCCCAGACCTCTAGCCCTGGCTTGTCCTCGCAAGCTTCCAGGAAACTGCACAGAATGCCAGCTGGGAATGATTGCCAGGATCTGTGTGCTCTGCAGTCAGATCTCCAGACTTGGCGCCCTGAGCAACAAGGGCAGCTGGCTCATAGATGAACCATCTCTGATGGCCGTGTGCACGTGGCCCCTGATGCCCACAAATGCTGTTTTCTCTGTGCAACACCACGACCGAGCTCATCGGTCTGTTTTCTGTCAGTTCATTGGGATGGCGTGTAGCACACGTACACGAGCGAAGCATGCCACCTGCCTTGCGATGCAGATAGACCTTTGCTCACGAAATGGCAGACATGCTTTTCTCTACGAGGCTGGACCAATCTGCTCACGTATCAACGACCCATGTCATTGAGGAACCATAACACGCCTCAGCTACACGAATCCAAGGGTCTCAGACTGGCTCGTCATGGTCATGGTATTGATGAGTCTCTGGCGCCTCGCTACTCGTCGTCATCGTCATCGTCGTCGTCCACACTCTCACAGGATGAAGACGAATGAGACTCGTCATTGTCGTCTTCAGAGTCATCTTCTGACTGCCTGGTGCCGGATCGCCGCTTCGTACGATCATGCTCACGCTTGTGCCGGGAATGGAAACGAGATACGTGACGACTCTCTCCGTCTGCGGGAAACGGCGATACACCAGTCGTCAGACATTCTCGCTGAAGCTCCGAGAGATCGTCGACAAGGGTCTCTAGAGCACATGGCTCGAGGTTACTGCTCAATAGCGCATCGTTCACAGCATCCGCCACTTCTTCGCGGAACTGCCAGATCAAGAACCGTCGTCCTGCGCAGTCTTGGGGGATTGCATCAACCGACGCATAGAGCAGAACACTCATGAACTCCCGAATCTCGACAAGGCTCTCGTCCTGTTTGTCGGGCTCACGCAGATACTCATGGAGGATCTCTTGTGCGGTGAGGATGGCGTCTGCGCTCTTGCCCTTGCGTCTCATATCTTTACCCTCGTATAGAACATCCACGACGCACAGGATGTGGCAATGGCGGAGTACAGTAGAATCCGGAGGCAGCACAACCTTCACAACCAGTTCGAGGTGCTGAAGAGCATCGCGGGTTTTGAATGCGTACAGCATCTGCCGAACGGTATGTCGTAAATCCACAGAGCGGGCGCCTTGGGGACTGTTGTTTGAGTGATTCCCGTGGTGGAGGTTGTGAAGTGCGGCCAGGGCATTACCATAGCCGAAGTGCACGAAATAGTCTTCAACCAGCTTGTGCATGATCTCTTCTTCGTTGCGGTCCAATACGAATCCGTTTTGTGATTTAGCAACAGCGTAGGTCGACAGGGTTGCTTGCCGGTGCTTCAGTTGTTGCTGCTTGAACGAGCCCAAGTCGAAACGGAAACGTCCTTGTGGCATCACTCCAAACGTAGCACGCACACATTCGCCATGCTCATGGAGGGATACTGCCGGGAGTATCTGGTCGGCCCAAGCAGAGAACCACTCTGTATCTCTCGTGTCGTCGACACTGTGGTCCTCATAGTCGTCAAGGTGGTGAACATCACTGACTGGTATGCTTGCAACCAGTCTTCCATTCACCGTCCAGAAGAAAGTTCTTGTGTCAAGAATCACACCACATCCGACGGTATCTCCGTGGCCGAACCGCACATCGGTTTGTAGAAAAGTTTGCCCATTAGAAAGAACCGCGCCAGTCTTCCCAACCAGAGCAATGCCACACGCTTGACGTCCGAGTTCGTCGTGGCAGATATCGCGCTTGTAGTCACCTCCGTGCTTGGAGAACATAAAACCAACGGCAATCCGATGAGTTGAACGCTTCCGACGAACTGTCTCGCGTCGCTGGCGTGCTTGCATGCTAGATATTGCCGTGGTCAGCGACACGCTTCCAGATTCCGATGAACCTGAGGACGAAAATCGGCGCCGCTGCGACTGAGCTTGTTGGTGCTGCCGCTCGAGACGCATTCGAATCTGGTGGATAGTACTAGAGCTCAGCGGAAAGGAGAGAAGTAGCTGCTGGTGGCTGAGTTGTGGCGGAGATGGAGGGGATAAAGTGGACGACGTCGATCGCACGAGACGGCTGGTTGTCGCGCTGCCGCTCCCACTCGCGTGATCTTGCGAGGAGCGACGCTCGCGCGGAGGATCACCATTGCTTCCAATATCGATACCGATTGTCGCATCCGTTCCGTGGCCATTGTGCCGAATTTCAGAGCTACTACCGCCGTTTGCAGAGGAAGATGCCGCTCCTCCCTCACTCACCGGCGCCACAATACCTTCTGCTGTCACTCTCAAGTGATCGTGGATCAAACGCCGCGCATGTCCCCGCCATGGTGCGCTTGCGTCCACGGCGCGCTCCATCATGTCCACGTCCATCGCTGCCTCATCGCTCTCGTCGTCCTCGCCATCGTTGTCGTCGTCTTTCATCTCACTGTCTTCGTCGCCGTTCTCTTCTTCGTTCTCTTCTTCGTCATCATCGTCGTCGTCATCGCTATCGTCCAGTACACTGAAGCCCTCGCTCTGATGGATTCCTCGCCCACTTGCACGCTGAGGGCTCGCGCCCGATTCGCCCGGGTCACTCTGGAAATGACGCGTCGCGAGCACCTGCACCTCAAAGTAATACACCGGCAGCTGCAGCAACTCGCGCGCGCCTTCACTATCGTCATCGCCATCGTCACTGTCTCCATTGCTCTTTCCACCGCTCTTGTTCTTGGCGCCGACGCGGCGTTTCTTGCGGGCCGCGCTCGCCTTCCCGTTGCTGTTGCCGCGGAGCTTGTTCTTCTTGCTGTCGTGTTCCTTGCGCGCGCTGCTTGCCCCCGCGGCAACCGCGGCCGGCGCTTCGCCGTCATCGACGCCACCGCGCGGCGCTCCATCCGCACGGCTGGCCGCAGTGGCCGCGGCCGCGCCGTCGAGCGGCGTCGTGAGACACGGCGCGCGGCGCACGCGGTCCAGCGCCGCGCGGAGCGCGCGCGCCGCGTGCTCCTGGCCGACCGAGACGGCGCCCACGAAGCTCACGGCGTCAGCGCTGTGGTTGCCGCGGCCCGTGTACTCGACCGTGCGCTTGTCCGCGTGGACCTTGCCCTCGGGCCCGTGCCACTGGGTCGCCCACTCCATCGTCGTGCTCCCGGGATCTCGTACACTTGTGTTCAGTATGGGACCCCACCCAATGTTGAACCAGCCCGAGAAACAAAGAAACAAGCTCGCGGCTCAACCGAGATACTGGTACAAAATCGGTTTCGTACCGGTAAATTCGTTGGCAGAGTGCGTGTTGAAACATGGAGTGCATGATGCAGTTGCATCATGCACTCCATGCATCTGCAACCTCTCGATCCCTTTTGTCGTTCCTTGATTCCCTGGCGAGACGCATTCTGGCGAGATATGCCATTACGAGGACAGATCATCACGGAGCGTCGAGGGCTGTGTATACGGCCCATTTCGAGTGGTCTCCACAGCACACCACGCAGATAAATGGCACGATATCTCGTGCAACAACCCGTTTCAGGTCGAGAGACACCAACGATCGCGGTCGGTGAACTCAATGCCTTTGTCGAGTCTCAGCAAGCCCTGTACCGTAGTTCTATCAGCGGTTATCACTAGCTGAGCCAACCAAGCTCGTTCAATGGAGAACATTACGCTCGAAACGCCCACGAACACCCTCTACAGTGCCTTGCCGTTGTACACAAGCTGGTTGATCTTCTCAGGCAGCAGCTCCAGCATTTCTTCGCAGATGCTCATCTCGGCGTTGAACATCTCCTTCAGTCGCTTGGCATTGGCGTCGTTCGAGGGCAGCTGCTCATACTTCTTCACAAGCGCCAACACCGCCTCGTTGTACTCGATCGCTTTCTTCCACAACAGCACGGTCTTCTCGTGGTCTCGCGCGACAACCACTTTACTGCACGCGCGAGCAAGCGAGAAGTATCCCTGCAAGACAGCCTTCAGCTCGACAGGGGTCATGCTGGAAGCCGAGCTGGGCAACGGAGTCGACTTTCCTCCAAGAATCATCTTGTCTTGGCCGGTGACGCGAGCTCGTGCGGCTTCCTCGCTGTCATCGGTTGCGTAAAACAGGAAGAGATACTGCTGGTACCAGTTGATGGCTTTCAAGATGTACGCTGTGGTCTTCGGGTCGTTCTCGCCTCGTTTCTTGAACTGTTTCAGGTCGAAAATCTCGGCAGCCGTCTCGGCGGTTTCAAAGTACAGCTCCTGCAGCTTGGCACAGTACGCGCGCGGGTTGATAGCGTCCCCTAGCAAAGGCGTGAGCAACGCGAGTCGACGCAAGTGCATCGCGATTTGGCGCTTGAGGTCGGTTTCCCACGATATGAGCCGGCGGTACAGCTGGCTGTGCAACTGAAGCAACTGGATATGCGCCGTCACGAAGCCGTCGAGCACAAACACCTTGAGCGCTTCCTCGCACGCGCTCGCCCCCATCTTGAACACGTCGCGCGCGTTTTCGTACGTGGCCACCCTGCTTGCTGGATAGTATACCATGCGCCCAGAGGGGTTCGTGTCAATCACCGAAGACTGGAGGTGCTGTAACGTGTCGTGGAGCGACGCTCGACTGCCGACATTGTCGACGTACTCGACGCTGCGGGGCGCGGGTGCGACTCCCTCACGATACAGCTGCGCGAGCTGAAGAGTTTGCTGATGGAGCCTGGCCCACGCCATACAGATCTCGGCACGTCGCTGGTCACGCTCCTCACTTGTCACCCCATTGTTATCGGCTTCGGTGGCATTGTTGTCCACGCGCAAATGTTGTTGCAGTAAAAAGTCGCACGCTTGGAGGCACGTCGCTGCCTGGCTGCCGTTCTCAGTCTCGATGTAGTAGTCCACGAGCCGCAAAGCGTTCTTGATCCACTCGTGGACGTCCGTGCCGTCGCTCGCAGGTGCAGCGGTGTAAGTTTGCAGTTGCAGCTCGAGCGTTGCAAGACAATACAACGCCGATTCGTCGGCGAGCTGCAACGAGCCGTAGACTTGGGCCAGGTAAAAGTACGCGTGCGTGCGCAGCGCCACGAGCAGCTCCAGTTTGTCGCCGCGGGCCTCGTCACCTTCCGGTGTCTTGCTCTGTAGGAACACACACAGCTCAGCGCATGCCTTGAAGTAGCACAGCGCGCGCAGTGGGAGCGACCGGTTGAACCACAGGATGCCCGTCTGGTTCAGCAACTCCAGCACCTGGTCCGTGTGCTCGCTGGCGCCGTCAGCGAGGCGCACAATCGGGAGGCCTGCACAAGGACAGTAGCAAGTTAGACCTTATAGCCGACCCTATCGAAGGCAGGCATAGAGACCGTACCAGCGAGTAGCTTCTGGATCTCCGCCTTCGACGGCGGCGGCGACGAGGACGCGGCAGCGGGGGAGGGCGTCGCGCTCGCTGCGTACGCGAGCAGCTCCGGACACACGATCTCAGCGGCCTTCTCTAACACCGGCTGCGCATCTAGGCAGGTACAAATGATACGCCAATTAGAATGCGCGGCGGAGTCGGCGTGAGGAAGAACACAACAGTACTGTGCGGTTCTTCCACGTGGAGGTACGTGGCGCCCAGCTTCGCGTTCGCGATCGCGCGCTCCTGGCCAAAGCAAGAGCGTCCGTTAGCTCCCTCCAAACGTATCTCTAATGTAGCCGACCGTGTTGCATACGCACCAGCGGCGGCAGCGGCGTCGTGAGCCACTTGTTGAGCGTCTCGATGATGCGGTAGTGGGAGGCGTACGGCGTCGCCTCGGGGTTCGCGATCTGTGGGCGCCACACCACGCGCAGCACATCAGTCGCATGAAGAGATCGTGGGAGTTAGTTTAGAGACGCGCACGCACCGCCTCCAGCTCCTCCACGTGGCGCAGCAGCGCGTCAAAGTCGCTCAGCGCACTGCTCTCGTCGGCCATGTTTGTCCGTCAGAAGAAACCAAGCTCATTGTCGCTCTCACGTCCAAAAACTTACTCATATAGACATTGATGTATTTTTATTTACGTGGTGGCGAAGTATGGAAAAATAACGTGATATGACCATAACGTTCCGATAGATACGTTTTTCGATGTTGAAGTTATCGAGTTGTCACTCTGGTTGGATCACAAAGAGGCGCTTTGCGGTGAGCTCTGTGGGATGATCTTTTTCTCCTTGGGTGCGGCTGTATACTGTCCAAGTGCGTTCACAGAATGTGCGCACTGCACTGGGTGAAAACGCGGCGTTCTCGAAGACAGACCCTCCAATGAGAGCAAACGGCGCGCCCTGTGCACGATTGCATCGGGGGGGGGGG